>SNQJ01S0017004.1:54396-75835 GCA_010110895.2 Picea sitchensis
TCATCTTGTACTTGAACATTTAAGTGGGGTAAAAGGAGGTTGCCCCCTCGAAGAGGCTTATTATCTGAAATTATCTCTTTTTCAAGACGTTGAGTACTTTTCCTAAGGTTTTTCTATGCTATATTGATGTTTGGTTCTTAACATAACATCTTCTCATTTCAACCACCCGAGCTAGACCCAATTGAAAAATAAGGTTCTGTCTTATTGCATACATTTAAATGATTAGTCAAGAGTCAATTGAAGAAGAAATAAGGTATGCCCTGAAGCATGGTTATGAAAGAATCATGGAAGTATACAATCCCGTGCTACTAGTAATTAATTATTAATTGTGTGTTTATTTTTAATTTATATATAGTTGGAATTATACTTTAAAAATTGAATTAATGTTATATTCTTCCAAACAAATGATGATAAGAGTGATTTTCTTAAATCATAGGTACTGACAACTTTTTAACCTCGATGTTTTTTATAACATCTTTAAATATTAGCAATAATTTATTTATTTTATTGAGCTAAAGTTCTTTTATTATGTTCTTATAGAGTGATGATGTTGGGGATTCAAAAGATGAGGAGGGAGCTGATAACAATTCAATCAACTTCCAATGTAAAATTTATTTATTTCATTCCTTATATGTGTATATATTATTTCATGCCATGTTGTATACAAAGCGAACATTTTCCTAGGGTGGTAGTGTACCACTTGTTATAGTGATAAAAAATTACATGGTTATTGTTATGCACCAAATACCCAAGTAGCATAAACATAGAATAAGAAGTAAATCCATGCTTAAGAATGAGAGAGAATGATGAATGAGAAGCATGTTCAAGGGGAAAACCTCCTTTTACAATATAACGAATGGACAAAATGAGATAAACTAGAAACTGAGTATCCTTGGTATATATAAGAGACAAATGGTATAATTTACCATGAAGGAACCTAGATGACTATTGATAAAAAAATTGACCACCTAGATTTCTCACTCTTTGAATAAAAAAAAGTTCAATATCAGAAGAAAGAAATTTTGAAATATTATCAATTCATTGTGTATCCCTCAGTCTCATTTTCGTCACGTATTTTTCGGATTTGAAATCCGAATTCGTATGCTCAAGATATCCAGTTTTTTGTCTAACCACCCAAAACTAACACCTTTTTCCATATGCAACATAACTAATATATTCTCGAAACCATAATTATATTATTAGAACCACACTTGTTTTTCTTAGTTTTGTTCTTAGGACTTAAGACTGAGTCTTCACTTAGTCTCTTTTTCTTAGTTCATGTTCTTATTTTTTCACTCCATACATTTTATTAGTTCTCACTCTCCCACTTCCCATTTCCGGACCTCACTCCTACTTCAGATCTACACCCGATTTTCCCCTAACCTCCACACCCCTTACCTTCGCACCACATCCCTTACTCTATCCCCTCTCCACTCATCCCTCTCCCCACTCACCCACACTTAACCATTTTTCCCTCACTCCCTCATGCAAACCTCCCTCATACTAACCCCCTACACTCCCCCCTCCACATCCACACTCCCTCTCCTCTCTCACCTTCCCCACTTCTCTCTCCTTATTCCTCCTCTCTCGTTCACTTTCTCATTCCCTTAAAGATTTTATACTAAGTTCCCTTATTATATCCCCTCTCCACTCATCCCTCTCCCCACTCACCCACACTTAACCATTTTTCCCTCACTCCCTCATGCAGACCCCCTACACTCCCCCCTCACTCCACATCCACATCCACACTCCCTCACTTTCACCACTTCTCTCTCCTTATTCCTCCTCTCTTGTCCAATTTCTCATTCCCTTAAACATTTTATACTAAGTTTCCTATATGATATCCTAGACAATTGAAATTATAATACTTAATAACCAATCAAATTATTCCACATGGCATCCAATGAGAATATTACACATGGTAGCCTATGGAGGGATGACACATGGCAGACATATGGCACCATATGATTTGTGACATGTGGCAACAAATGGAGATATGACATGTGGCAGGTTATTAAACTATCATGCAAAGACACATGGTGACATTTGGACTGTTAACTCATCATGTTGACTAGGCAGGAGGTGGAGGTTGATTGGGTATTTAAAATATTAATTAATTAATCAATTTCTAAGAGAAGGTTGAATTCTAAAGTCTCCAAAGTCTCCTCTTAACTCACATTAGGTGTATGATACACCTTTCTAATATATACCATTGATTCTCCAAGAGTCCCACACATGTGGGATTAACATTTTATGAACCAAAGTCGAATTTTCAAAGAGGAGGGTGAATTTGAAACCAAGGGCTCAGATTGCTCGTAGAAGATCAATCAACGATTGTTGAGTCTTAATCTTCTGAAAGATATAACTTGAGATCCGGGAGTCGGAATCACGCAAACTATACCTCTTTGGAAATATATTTTGGCGAGGAATATGTTGGAATAGGTTTTAAGGGTTGGAATTGGGCATGTATTTCTCAAAAATTGAAAGAAAAATCAACAACATTTTTATTCTTTGCTGGTAAATCTGTTTGACAACTCAACTTCCCGAGGTCATTTCTTGAGATCTACAACTCCAAATTGCGCTAAGGAGGACTCGTTGGAAATATGAAATGATGAATATTGCATATAGAATGTTTTTGATGATTGAAAAAGCAAATATATTACTCATAAAATTAAAACAAAGTCCGCTTTTGTTAAAGGCATTCAAATTGGAAATTTTGAAAATAAAGTTTATTAAATAAATTTTATTAATGGAATAAGTGGACCCTATTTGGAGGCACGCATTTCAATGACGTAAGTCATTAATGAGACTTCAATTAAGGATTAATTAAAAGTGATTTAATCCAAAAAGGAATTGTGTGGAAATTTCTAGAAAGACAAACCCTAACTACTTCAAGAACATTGAAAGTAGATTTTAAAAGCAAAAGACAAGGCATCATCAAGGGGTTGGCAAACAAAATTTTCTACAGTGGTGAGTAGTCTGCAATAAGGAAAGTTCTATTTCTCCAAGATTTGTTGGACTATACTGCTAAACCTTGTCTATCTACATCTTCTTATTTTCTGTTTCTTTCCATCAAATCTTCCATGAATGTAATGAGAACATGAGGATTTGGGTATGAGCAATTCTTTCTTTGAAATCTTCATTCATCTTGTAACATTTCAGGTCTAGAAGAGCAAGATCCCTCCTTGTAAAAATACAATTTTTATTTCATTTAGTTTATTAGTTGTCATTGAGACTTTTTATAGGTTGTTTCAACTCTCCCTTGTTTCTGATATTATTAAACTTGTCATATTTTGGATATTGTTATAAATTTCTTCTACAGAGAACTACTCGGGGCACTACATTAGTGATTTCTCTGAATTGAGTTGAAAGCATGTGATTTCAAATGTATTTCCTATCAAAATCATTTTTGGGTTGTAATGAAGTTATTATTTAAATTTCTTTGAAGACCTTTCATTTCTTCATCTCGCAAAAGTAATAGAAGATTCTGAGTTCAGTGTATCTTACAAGAAAGGAAAAAAATGTCAGATGAATGAGACTCCTAAACCTTGTAGACACAAATCTCTATTGACATATTTTATCTTATATTTTCTTTAAATGATCTGATGTATATATTTGTATAACTGTATATAAGGGTGTTGACCCTTATATGCCTCTTTTCTCTCACTTTTCCACACTTAGAAAATTTCTTATTTTGTCGCAGTCCCATATGTTTTTCCACAAGATTTTTTTGTTATGTAAAATGAACCTTTCTTTTCCGTGGTATACGAATTGTACCATACTTAGTCATTTTTCCATATCTTAGCGGGTTTGCGGGTCGACAGACTCACGGGTACATCCTTCATATTTTCACAAGTCTGTTGCCACTAAAATGCACTTAATATTTACGCGTTCCCCATAAATTCCAATACTTAGTTTTTCTTTTCCTCTCATTTATAGTGGGATGGCAGATTTATGGACTCGTTTTCTTTTCTAACTCATCCTTGTGAGTCCAACCAACATATACCAATACTTAAACATTTTCTCGTATCAAGTTCTTATATCAAGCCTTTATTATTACTACTATTGACACTTAACCATTTTATGACTCATGGCGGGTTTGCAGGTTGGCGAACTCACTGGATTGTATTAATATTTCTTACATACCTGACTCCCTGCCATGACGTGTCCCTACTCTTTCACACTTCTCAAGATATATTTAATGTTAATTCTATGAAATCAAGTGCTAATTGAATTTCAAAAAAGGACGTTATTAATGGCATATTTCTCGAGGCAATCACATTTAATTCATATTAATGATTGCATTAAAAAGATAAATTAAGTAGTATTATCAAGCAAGATCTTATCAATATTCTAAACAATGTTACAAAGAATTTCGCCAACCTGGCTAAGATGGTCAAGAGAAAGCAATAGTTCTATGGAGATAACTTGAATTTGTTCGCCTGAAAAGATCACAACTATCATTGGTCGAGGTCCTATTGGTATTATGGAACTTTACCAAACATAGACAACAACAAAATCTGGACGTCAAGAATAGCTCTTGTTAGGTGTTCTCCTGAAGTTTTTGATTGCAAAGAGATAGTCACTTGGTGTGTAGACAAGTTTGTTCAGAATCAGATGACAATTCCATTACAGAATGATTCTCCTATCTCTTTGGAACCAATAGTTTTCAAGAAGTTTTGAAATTACTAGAGACAATTCTCATGTATAAAGGAGACGAAGCTAGAACTTTTCTCAAGGGAAGGAATATTGGAGTAGAGTTCTGCAAGAAAATTTGCAAGACCCTGCAACAATGCCATAAGATTTATCTATAATTCAAGCTAGTTCCTTGAAAGACCCATATCGAGAAATTGTATGGTTTTTTACTAGAATCATTGGTCATGAGTCTACGATGACCATTCCTCAGTTTTCTCTGTATATTTTACATTTCACAGTCCATGAAAATGCTATCTTTGATTGGGAAAAAATTATATTTGATGAAGTCTCTGCACAAGTAGTAAATTTCAAGAGCGAGAAGAAGTTCTACATGGCTTCTTAATTGATATTTTCCATTACATACTGTCACATTTTCAAAGGGTTGAGCATTGGAAAAAGGATAAATTGCAAGGTTGACCCAGTAACTATGTGGTACCAAGCCTCGTGGAGACAAAAGGTTGTTCATTATTTCTATGAAGTTTATAATGATTTTGTGTCTGAATACAAGAAAATGGTTTTAAGAGAGAATACCTCCATATTGTCATTGGAAGTATCTGTTTTTCTAGATACAAAGTGGATTTTGGAAAAAAATTGGATGATTATAATATTATCATAATTTTTTGTTCTCACGAAAACCCCTTTTTCTCCCCTATTATGTACCATATATATTATTTTTTATAGAAGTAACAAGAAGGTACAAGTTATGGTTCCATGTTTTCTATGAAAAAAGGAAGAAACAGTTCATCCCCTTGCCTTGGAAAGTTCATGAAATTCTATTGAGGGGAATTGCTAAAATTGATGAATTTGATTCCTATCTCAACCAATATAGTTTAAGATTTGTAGAAGATATTAAGGGTTTCGATCCTAATTGTCTCTTTCACAATAATATGTTATCAGTTGGAATTAGTCTTGCATCAACTAATACCCTCATATTTGGAGAAGAAGAAGGCGATATCCATGACCCTCCTATTCAATATATTGAGAAAAAATATGGTGATATAGAAACTATTGTAAGTACCACAAAGCATTACAATAAAAAGGGAAAACCCTCAGGTGAAAGAAGTACCCAATATCCTGTGATTTCTCATAAAAGTGGCTCGCCCAAAGTAAATCCTAAGTTTGTAGCATCACAGCAAAGGAAATCTTCAACTAATAATTCAGATGATGGTGATGAGAAAAACCCTCCCCAAGGAAAATTGGAAAACACTTACAAGTTAAAAGTGAAAAGAAAAAGAACCAGTACTCAACAAGAAGAGGAAGAAAACATACCTCAAAATGAAATTCCTCTTGAATACATTATTTCATATGTTGATATCGACAAGATCTGGTTTCCTGATGAAGAAGAGAGAGTACAAGAGAACACACAACTTGTTGTTGAACTTGTCATCCAGGATGAAGTCTTCTCAGATGAAGAAACTTTCTTTGTACACAATTCATTGTTTGATAAATCTTCCAAAAAAATATTTTTCGAAATAACTTCAAAGAATAAAAAGGGAAAATCTTGTTCCACAATTGATCTCATAGATATACCCGCATATAAATTATCTTCAATTCACATAGTTACAGGTGATGCATTTGTGTGTCCATAATTGATATGGAAGCAAAAAATTTCAAGCTTAAAGAAAGAGTGAAAGAATTGGAAGAGACTTTGATGCCTCCACCTATATTATCCACCCATGTTGTCATGGTCCATCCTGACAGAATATTTTAGAGAACCCCAAAGTCAAGTTTAATATTGAGAGGAGCCTCAAGTTTACTTACTGCTACCCAACATTTTTTTGAAGAAAAACATAAAGAAAAGAATGTCACTCATTTTAAATACATGGGATTTAGCAAAACGTTTCTCTTCTCTTGGTGTCAGGATACAAATACCAAGTAATATTTGAATGCAGACATAGGAAATGATGAAGGATTTCTCAAAGATGGATTTTCCATGTTCATTGCAAAGGTTTTGGCAATGACAAAACAAAGAAGAAAACAAGAAGATTTTCCTTATCAAAGTCGTATAAAGCAATTAAAAGCATGTTGGATTCAAATAATTGATATATTAAGGGGAATTTTAAGTGAACTTAATGACGTAGCATTCAAAAATATTGAGGCATATTCAAAATTAATTAGGTTAGATATTGTAGGCACTACTATTGAGGTATCATATCCAAAGTTGATAGAAAATTCATTGCTCCTGAATAGATAACAATTTGAGGAACAAGTTGAGACTTTGAAAAGATTATCAACAGAGAAATTTGACAGTATGGTAGAATACACTGATGATGATATTGATAGTTGGTTTGTGGAATATAGAAATAAGAATGAATATATTGAGAAAACCTTGCAAAATTTATCAATCGACTTTAGAGAAATTGAAAATGAATTATTTAATATCAAAGTCAAGCAAGAGGTGATCGTTTCTCCCTTAAGGGAATATATTGAAGAATGGTTAAAAAGAGATTTAATCAATATTACTGAGACTCCAATGGAAGAATTTAATACCGATCATATAACCGCAACAAATAAAGATACAAAAGGCACATCAACAAGAAAATGGGATCATGAGAGATTCATCATAGTAAGTCCAAATATCACATTTATTCTCAAAATTTTCCCTTTTAGATAAAAAATAATCCAGTTATGTTTATTATTTACTTGAAGAACACAATCGATTTTTTATGCTTTCTCTTTTTTTTTTTCTCTCCAGGTTTAGCCTTGCTTTTTCCTTGATCCAACGACTCCATTTCTCTTCTCTTATTTTTATTTTATGGTCCATGAGAGCCCTAATCCCAATCCTTTTGGACAAATGCATTTATTTTCATTAGACTGTAAAGATTTTATCATTTTTGAGAAAATCCTAGAGAACCAATTTGGGGTTAATTTTCATTGTTTCTTTGAACTCTAAATATTTGAGGATAAGATATTTGAAGTTGACTCATCAAAATATTATTTTGATTATAATGAAAAACTCTTTTAAGGTTCTCTGATTTTTGGGACCATCTCTTTTCTTCCCATAGATGTGATCAAATATATTTCATGGATGTGATGAATATCAGATCTATTTTATTTCTAATAATATATGATCTGTACATATTATTTCTACCAATTTTATGAGTGAAGATTCCTGGTCCTTTTCTCAAGAATTGCTTATGTGTATATTTATAAATTTTATTTTAATTGTGTGATAAATATTTTGGGGCTTTCTTCATAGCATTCTCCTACTTATAAATAGTGCTCCAAAAGAATTTCAAGTAAGATCTTTTAGAAAATTTCAAAGAGGAGTACCACCTCTATAAAAACGTAGGGGGATTCATATCCTCATGAGGTTTTTGTTTCGGTCTTAACAAACTCAAACATCAACAAAGGGTTGTACATTTTTATATATAAAATTTATTGGAAGATCTCTCGGGGTTTTCTCTTTAGCATTCACCCTTACATTCATTGCAAAACCATACAAATAATCTTCCAATCTTTCAGCCAAAGAGGAGTACCACCTCTCTAAAAATGTAGGGGGATTCATATCCTCGTGAGGTTGATCTTAAGACCGTAAAATAATCTTGTATATCAACACTAACCAATAATGAAATCACTAATATAATAATAGAATTGTAATGTCTCAATATCTAGGGTTTAACATGCTCCTTCCCTTCAAACAAGTGTTACCCTTAACACCTGATTAATTGTGGATGTTTCTGTATGAAGAACTCATTTTCCCATGTTGCATATTCTAATGGCATGTTATTCCAATTGATAATGTAATCATTAATTGTTTGAATCCATAGTTTCTTTATTTGTGTTTCAAGGATTGTTTCAAGTTCTAGTATGATTTCCATTTCTTCATCGAGATCTGGAAAAATAATTTGAACTAGATCTTGTCTTCAATAACCTTATTTAAACAAGAAACATGGAAGATCAAATGAACATATGACGATGGAGGTAAATCCAGTTTGTAATCCATACCACCAATCCTCTACAACACCTTATGTTGTCCCTTGACCAAGTTTTAAGGATTCTTGGTCATGTTTGACCTATTTTTGGGACTTCGACAGGCTGTCGAAGGCGAAGTGCAAGACGAAGCAGAGATCGTGGGATCTTGGCCCCTTTTAAGGGATTTTTGGGTTTTTGGGATTATGTAATGGGTATGGAAATGCCGACCCATGGGTTTACCCATGCTTAGGCCTATTTTGTAATGTATAAATAGAATACTAGGCGATGTAACTAGCGACCAATGGCTGAGTGCTAGTACTGGCTATGTGCAAGAAGATGTGATTAAGACTTGCAGAGCTAAGTGAAATTCATCTGTAGTGCTTTGTGTGTAGACTGTGTGAGGCTCTGTGCCTATATCTACTTGGGGAAGGAGGATCTGGTGAAGTGCACGCAGATCTCCTATCCTATGTGGAGTGGTGTTCTGATGCTTTGTGCCTGTAAGACGCTTGACATAGATAATAAAGAGAAGAAGAGTTGGTGGACGTAGCCCCAGGGTGGGGGTGAACCACGTATATCCTGTGTTGTGAATGCTTTGTGMTTTATGGTTGCTCTCTTGTTTATATGATTGAATGCTTAGTGCGATGCTAGATGATAGATGAATCTGATATGATAGTTTAGTGYTGAATAATGTGAATGAATGCTAGATCTGATCTCTATGTGTGTGCTTCGTGCTTAAATCTATTGGATCTGTGTGAATACTACGCTGATATGTTGTTAGGGTTTAGCTGCGCTGTGAACTAAAGCTTAATACTAATGGATTGTAATAACTAAGTTCTTTGTTAGGGTGTTGCAATCACAGATCTGTGTCCCAGCTAAGGTTGCATACACTGGAGTCCTGCAACCACCCCTGCCTCTACCTCGGGTGATACTTCATCTACATCGCAAATGTTATCGAAAGGGCCGATAGTTAGGGTTTTGATGGTGCCATGTTGTAGCGTTGAACCCTAGGTCTTCCCCTATGCCGACAAATGGTTCCATTCCCGGGAGCTGAAACTGTGATTGATGGGAATTGAGGAAGAAGAAGCTCTATGCGAAGATATGACATGAAACTGTGAAAGCTCCGTGCATAGATCTGTTTCCCTAGTGTGCAGTACTCTACTTGGATTGTGAAGCTCTGTGCTAAGAAGAGAAGTCCGATCTGAAGAAAAGAGGTAAGATCTGAACGATTTTGTGCTCTGATAGAGGTAAGAATAGTGAAAAGTTTTAGATCTGGAAGCTTTGTGCTCTGCCGAAAGTAAGATAAGTGGAAATTTTTGTTTCAAGAA
Organism: Picea sitchensis; assembly: GCA_010110895.2. NCBI lineage: Eukaryota > Viridiplantae > Streptophyta > Pinopsida > Pinales > Pinaceae > Picea > Picea sitchensis. The sequence goes on from SNQJ01S0017004.1 coordinate 64,332, forward strand.
TATGGATCTAGGAATGTTTGATAAATTTTGTCCTAGCCTGAAAACTAGGGCACAACTAGATGAAATAAGATTTGATATGAGTAGATTTGATAAGAATAATGAAAGATATGTTATTCCTATGCATAGAAAGAATGTTTGGACTAACAAATGGATGCAGGACCCTAGAAATAATTTTTTGCAAGTTAGCTACCATGATCCTAGTGCGTAGTACAAGAAAGGATGGTGATCATTTAAGAGAAAGAGAGGATTAACCCTTTGTTACAGTTGTAGAAGACCGGGACATTTGGCTAAGGAATGTCATGGTAGAAGATCTAGTTTTCTTTGTTGTAAAGCTATGGATCATGAATTTTTGGATTTCCCTAGAATGATTGCTAAGCTTGAAAGAATGAACATGAGACAAGAAGACCATGAGAAATGTCAAGAAATTGAGACCATGGAAGAACCCCAGAAAGAATCAGAGACTGTATTGTTGCAAACGAAAGAAACCATGAATGACCATCGAGATACTAATCTCTTAGAGATCTTAAAAGATAAAGAGAAAATAGGATTAAGAATAGGAGAATTCGATATTGACTGTACTCTGGATGAAGAAACACAGGTGAATATAATGACAAAAAGAACTTGGGAAATTTTGGGAAAGCCTGCTATGATTCCTTCATTGGGAGGAATAGGATTATTTAGAGGAAAGATGATAACCCTACGTGGAAGACTTACACGGATATCTATGAGTTCTCATGGAACTTCAACAGAAGAATATTTTGAGGTTGTTAAATTTGTTGAGAATAACACCCCATTTGCTATATTACTAGGAAAACCTTGGATTGAAAGGGATCAGGCCAGAAGGAAAGAAGAAGAAGTCTTAGAGCAGAAGAAGCAAGAATTAAAATATTTCATGAATAGGAGGATCACACACTTGATTGAAGAACAAGAGAATAGATTAAAGCTATTTAGAACTAGAAACTTGGATATCGAACTTGAAAGAACACAAGAGAATTCACAAAAGACTGAAACACCTACCCCTGATAGAGAAGAAGTATTGCCCTTGAATCCTAGGAAAGAATATCAACAACACAAAGTTACTATGCCAAGAGGAGATAAGAATCAGAATGGAAAGAGGAATACCGAGACGAAGCTCACTAGAAAGCATGCTAGAAAACTAAGCAAGAATATATCAAAGATCGAAAAGTTACAGAAGGTTCAAGAGGGAACTTCGCAGAAGGAAAATTTACAAAACTAGAACTTCGTCGGGATATCAGAACAATGTCACATGGCACTTCACCATGGTGAAGCAATATAGCTGTTGGGAATAGTATAACCATTAGACCGATACCCTGAATGGGTAGAATGACATTTATGGTCAGAAATCTCGCCATCAAACCATTGGGACTGTGTCGTAACTGACCGAACTGAATTAATGAAGGTCTCTTGTCCGTTGGAAATATTCATTACGTTGCTGTCTACTTATTCCGTCGACTGTTGCACCGAGAACACTTTTGTGAATTGTATCATAGAGAACTCATTTCTACCGCACTATGATTAGTAAGATCGACACTAGTTCTATTGTTTTGCGCACTCATTCATCCATCCGATCTAAGCGTGTATGTAGGATGAGCTCAGCGCCGTGGAGAAAATCATTGAATAAGTTCTCATCGATATCATGGCCAAGAAAGTAATGTCTACAAATATTCAAGCATCATCGACGAGAGGAGTACAAGCCTCTCCGTCGACCTCTTGCAGATTCAGACCATCCCGAGTCGTCACAGAAAAGAGAACCAAGCACAGAGATGACATAGAAAATGCAAAGCTAATCCCAACCATATTACCTGACTACATCCTGCCTCTAGCTCGCACAGTGAGTCGTGACAGTGTGCTGAGAGATTTTGAGTNCAGCGCCGTGGAGAAAATCGTTGAATAAGTTCTCATCGATATCATGGCCAAGAAAGTAATGTCTACAAATATTCAAGCATCATCGACGAGAGGAGTACAAGCCTCTCCGTCGACCTCTTGCAGATTCATACCATCCCGAGTCGTCACAGAAAAGAGAACCAAGCACAGAGATGACATAGAAAATGCAAAGCTAATCCCAACCATATTACCTGACTACATCCTGCCTCTAGCTCGCACAGTGAGTCGTGACAGTGTGCTGAGAGATTTTGAGTACACCATGGTTACTTCGTATCTCCTGAAGGGGATATGCGCAGTTCGAGCACAACAGGACAAGATCGCAACGTTGAAGTTCAATGACTTCAATTTAGGAGACTGTAAGAACCTTAGCATGCTCACCCCGTATAAATACTTGACCAGGATGAAGGGGAAGAACTCGAAGATAATCCCCCATCCATGGACGATGAACCTCGCACAGTCCACCCTGTTGAATGTAATGAAAATCCCACACTTTGGAAGGCACCAGGAAGTTAACGCCTACGTCAAGCTCATCCTTTCATGTTACCATGGCGGATACTTATGGCTAGACCACTATATCATAGTCGATTCCATGCTGATCCATAGGATCACCATATTAAGTATGAAAGGAGTCGACCCACAAGACTTCTATTCAGGGAAAGCCACATATCACGCGTTAGCACAGAAGATCAAGGATACATACAACGATGTTGATAAGGGGATGTGAGGCTATAAGGTAGCTTCCATCTAGAATGATGCAGTGCACCTAGAATTCCAATTAATCACAGGAAAGTTAGTAAGGAAGAACAGACCCACGCAGGTCACAGGCTTTGTCGTTGAACTCGCGGGGAAATGCGTGGAAGGCGTACAGATGAACTGGGCGAAGTACCTAGTTAATCAGCTGGAATTAGACTGTCGCGAAGCACAGGATCAGGGCTACGAGTTACACTTTAGCTGGCTCCTGATCCTCATCACATTTGTTGCTTAGGAGATGCCGGAAGGTGCGACCTTCCCGAACATTGATTCATTCGAGCCGCTTGTTGCGAAGTTCACCACGCTTTGGTATCAAGCAACATGGGAAAACAATGGCAGTCGAACACATTTTTTCATACATACTATCTCCAGCTGAAGAGAGCTATCGAAGCTGAACCTCAAATGAATCTGAACACCCTGTAGTAGTTCCGACCCCTCATGAAGTTCCATGTAGATTGACACTTCATCTGTATTACTGTGCGAGCAGACGGACATAAGGAGGAGCTTCAGTCATACTACAATATCACAGAAGAGGACCTCGAGGATATAACTAAGGACTAGTCAACAAACTTCCTTATCCCCATTGACCCTGGAGAGATATCTGATCATGAACTTGACAACCCGAAGGCCGCTCACAAAGAACATGACACACCTGGAACCAGTATAAGGAAGAAGACCAGAGAAGTCCAAGACTTAAGAAATGCCTCAGAAAAGACTTCTTTAGTATCACTTGGCCGAGGGGGTGATGACGAAGTAGAAGATATAACTGACAAAGAATATGAGAAGAAGCAAGGCGAAGTAACACCGCCTAGAGATGAGGCTGATCCCTTGAAGAAGAGGAAGGTTTCTCCCCCGAAACCCTCTTCCCAAAATAAATCCAGATCCACCTTGACCAAGATGCATAATGTACTCATTATTGACGACTTTGACTTCATCATCGCAGCTGTAAACAAAGCCTCGCAGGAAATCTTGTAGAAACAGGAAGCCAAGCAGGAGGAGATGTACGAAAGAATTGAGGTCAAACTCCAAGGGGTACAACAAGCCCTTCAATCAAGTCACGCAATTTCCACTGCGCCCCTACCATCGGGAGAACCGAAGTTGGGAGATGAGCCAACCCAAATCCATCGACTAGCTGATGTGACCGAAGCTTGCCTTCATCACACACAGGAAGAAACTGAACAAGCCACCCAGGCCTTGAAGCAAGTGCAAGAAGTACTCATAGAACAACACCGACTTGCAAATAAGGAGAAGGTTGTTCTCCAGACAAAGTTTGAAGAGGAGAAAGCATAGATTCAACAAGAAAAAGAATAGGTGCTTGCAGAGAAACGGGAAGTGAAAGAAGCAATCAACATAGCACTTCTCTTTGTGACAGGCTTAGAGACAAAGGAAAAATACTGTGTCGAGCATCAATTAGAGAAACTTGCGGAAGCTATCCAATAGCTACAACAAAGAATAACAGACTTAGAGCTCCGCACAGTGCCCAATACTCCACAAGATGTAAGGGACCAAAGAGAAGCAACTGCCCGCAACACAGTTGAAAGAATAAAGGCCCTTGCTATGGAATGTAAGAAACTAAGTGATCACAGTGCCCAGAATTATGAGAAAATCACTGAGAATCCAAAACTGAAGGCACTAGAGTCATAGCTCCAGGAGGTGAAGCAGCAAGCAGAAGCAATACAGGCGCAATTGAAGCCCCTGCCAGCTGTTGAAAGGATGAAACGATCCCATGAGCAGTGTACTGCTCAACAACAGGTCCACACCATTCAGAGCAGAGTCATGGAAGTGACTCAGAGACTCCAACCTGTACAAGATGAGGCTTGCCAACTATTCTCAGAGATCAAAGGCTGAGGAGCATAGATAGAGCATGTCGTCACTGCAACTGAACAATGCTTAAAGGGACCTATCAACGAAGCTGTTATCCAAGAGTTCATTGAGCAGGAGGCCATGGCACAACAACAAGTCGAAGCAGATCGAGCCAAGATCGAGGCTTTTGAAGCAAAATTACCCAGATCAGAGTGACTCAAGACGAGTCACAGGTGAGTGTTGGGGGCATGTTTTCCCTTGATCAAGTTTTGAGGATTCTTGGTCATGTTTGACCTATTTTTGGGACTTCGACAGACTGTCGAAGGTGGAGCGCAAGACGAAGCAGATATTGCGGGATCTCAACCCCTTTTTAGGGATTTTTGGATTTTTGGGCTTAGGTAACGGGTATGGGAGTTTCGGCCTATGGTTTTACCCATGCTTAGGCCTATTTTGTAATGTATAAATAGAAGACTAGGTGATGTAAGTAGTGATCGATGGCTGAGTGCTAGTACTGGCTATGTGAAAGAATATGTAATTAAGACTTGCAGAGCTAAGTGCAAGTCATCTGTAGTGCTTTGTGCACAGACTGTGTGAGGCTCTGTGCATAGATATACTTAGGGAAGGAGGATCTGGCAAAGTGTGTGCAGATCTCCTATCCTATGTGGAGTAGTGTTCTAATGCTTTGTGCCTGTAAGATGATTGACATAGATAATAAAGAGAATAAGAGTTGGTGGACGTAGCCCCAAGGTGGGGGTGAACCACGTATATCCTGTGTTGTGAATGCTTTGTTCTTTATGGTTGCTCTCTTGTTTATATGATTGAATTCTTAGTGCGATGTTATATGATAGATGAATCTGATATGATAGTTTAGTGCTGCATAATGTGAATGAATGCTAGATCTGATCTCTATGTGTGTGCTTTATGCTTAAATCTATTGGGTCTGTGTGAATACTACACTGATATGTTGTTAGGGTTTAGCTGCACTATGAACTAAAGATTAATACTAATGGACTGTAATAACTAAGTTCTCTGTTAGGGTGTTACAATTACATATCTATGTCCCAGCTAAGGTTGCAACCACTGGAGTCCTGCAACCACCCCTGCCTCTACCTCGGGTGAGACTTCATCTTCTTTGCAGGTGTTGCTGAAAGGGCCGGTAGTCAGGGTTTTGTTGGTGCATTTTTGTAGCGTTGAACCTTGAGTCTGCCCCTGTGCCAACACCTTATAGGAATCATAGTACTTGGGTTCTAATTTATTATCCCTTTTTAATGCTTGAGGGACATCTATTTATATGATTGCAACCTCAAAAATACCCAATCACCCACTTCAATGTTCCTTTCATTGTGATGATAATAAAATTATTGTTTCACCTTGTTTTGTGTTGTAACATTGTTGTCCTTCAATAGTTGGAGAACCTCTTATTGGCGTTCTACATGATCCTCCATTATTTGAATTTCAACTTTCCCTCTTGAGGGTGACATGAATGATTGAAGATGATACCCATAAAGTGCCACGAATGGGGAAATTTTGGATGAAGTATGGAAGAAAGTGTTGTACCACCATTATGCTAAGGGTAAACAATTGACCCATTATGTATTTTTATCATATGTGAAGAAATGAAGATAACCTTCTTGACATTTGTTCACAATCTCACTTTGTCAATTAGATTGAGGGTGGTAAGATGAGCTATGACCCAATTGAGCACCTAAACAAGAAAATAGGTCTATCAAAAAATTACCTGTAAAAATTAGATCTCTATCACTTACAATAATCTTTGGGTTTCCATGTAACTTCTGAATTGTTTCCATGAATGTTGCAACTATTGTACTTACTTTAAAAGGATGAGAAAGAGAGAAAACATGGTCATACTTTGTGAGTTGATCCAACACCATCATGATGGCATTTTTTCATTTAGATTTTGATACACCTATAATAAAATCCAATGTGTTCTCTTTCTAGTACCAAATTGGTATGGATAATGGTTCTACAAGACTTGGGGTCTTGATTGTCTCTCCTCTGTTCTATTGGAAAACCAAACATTCTGCCCAAATGTTTGAACATTGGTTTTAAGACCTTCCCCAAAAAAATCCTTCTTGATCCTATGGTAAGTTTTAAAAAATACTGGGTGTCCCCATATATAAGAGTGAGCAGTTCCAAGAAGACTTTATATTTGACTTGGGAATTCTTACATAAGTATAGGTGATCCTTATACCAGAGTGAATCATTCTTCCTATTGTAGTTGTTGAATAAGATTCAATGCCTTATGGTCATGCTACCATTATATCCTTGCCTCTTCCACCCAGTCAACTTGTAGAATGGAGACAAAAGAAAGTAATACCTCAATGTTTTCTTCTTTTCTTGAAAGTGCATCCACCACTGTATTTTGTTTCCCCTTTTTGTGGATAATTTCAAAGTCATAACCTAGCATCTTTATAACCCATTTTTGTTGTTATTCTAAATATTGTCTTTGTTCAAAAAATTATTTTGTACTATAATGGTTTGTTTTTACTTTGAAGTGTCTTTTTATAAGGTAAGGGCACCGTTGTTTAACTACATGTAGTATGACCGAAATTTATTCCCATAAATGGGTTTAAGTGAGTAGTTGGTGGATTTCAAAATCAAGTGGAATTCCTTCTTGCATTAAAACTACACCAATTCCCTATCTCGAGGCATCACATTCCACAATATTTTTTTTATGAAGTCAGGTGTGGAGAAGACAAGAGTTCTACACATAGCCTCCCTAAGTTTTTTCAAAATATTGAGTTTCCTCTTAAGTCCAAGAAAATGCATCCTTTTTTATAATGTTGTTAGATGTGTTTTTGTTTGACCATAGTTATTGAAAAACTTGCAGTCATAGCCTACCAATCCTAAGAATCCTCTAAGAGTCTCCAAAGTTTTGGGAACTAATGATTCCACCATAGATTTAATTTTTTTAGGGTTTTCTTTAATGCTCTCATGAGATACAATATGACCCAAATATTCCACTTCTCAAACACCAAAGGCACACTTGGAAGGATTTTCATGTAGCTTTTATTCTCCAATATTTTAAAGAATCTAACAACATGTTGTACATGCTCTTCCCAATATTTGTTGTAGATTACTATATCATCAAAAAATACTCACACAAATGTTTTAAGTAATGGTTTGAAAATAGAATTCATCAAGGATTGAAATGTTGGAAGGTGCATTGGTAAGTCCAAATGAAATCACCAAGCACTCATAATGAATTTTGTGTGTTCTAAAGGATGTTTTAGGAATTTCTTCTTTCATCGTTCTAATTTGATGACAACCTGAATGGAGATACGACTTGGTAAAGAAAATTGTCCCCTGCAATCGATTTAATAATGCATCAATGATAGGAATACAAAACTTATATTTCATGGTTATCTTATTGAGCTCTCTATAATATAGACACATACACCATGAATTATCCTTTTTGTAAACCATCACCAATGGTGAAGATAAATCACTTTAAATAGGTTGAATGATTCCAATATATATCATTTCTTGGACCATATGCTCAATCTCACTCTTTTTGGCATATGGGTATCTATAAGGTTTTACGTGAGGTAGTGCACTTCCCAGTTATAATTGAAGACCACGGTCATACTGTCAAGTAGGTGGAATACCTTTGGGCATATTTGCAAAAACCTTGGAATGATTGTCAATGTTGGGTTGTTATATTCTTTGTAGTGAAAGTCTAGTCGAGGTTGATCAACTGACACTCGAAGTTGAAGATCGAGGTAGTTCGACTGGATAAAGATGAATTTGAAGGAATCGACAATAAGTCGAAGGTCGAGGTGGTTCGACCGGGTAAAGATGAAGTCGAAGACATAAAAAAAAGTCAAAGGTCGAGGTGGCTCTACCAGGTAAAGTCAAAGAGTTCAACTGATAAGAGGTCGACAGGTGGGTGTATGGAAACTAACTGAAGACCGAATGAAGGTCGACTAGTAATATGACTTGGTAGTCGAATGTAATAGAATCTTGAGATTCACGAGATTTGTAACCAATGATTTGCGTGGATCTCTAACCGTTTTTGAGCGTCCTTTATTTAGAGTTTTTACTACTATAAAACCTATAAACAAGGCATGTTGTAATACTGTAAAAACTAATCAAAGATAGATAAATCTTTAGATGAAATCGTATAGGTTTTTGGTCATGTAGATGTAAGCCGAATTGGCTAGGGTTGTTCTTGTGTAAGAAAGAGGGTGTGATTTTGATTGTGTCTTAGGTGTGGACCAAGGCTAGACATGTAACCTTTTATTCTTAATGAATAAGACAACAAGAGAGAAGAATTATCAAGGAATGATGGTTTTCTTGGTTTGGGTTTCCAGAGTAAAATATCTATGTACTGTGTGTTTACTGTGTCATTTAATTTCTTGATTGTATATTTCTTCCTCTCTTCTGCTAGGTTTAGCATGGAAGTGTTTTAATTTCCTAACATGTGGTATCAGCGCTTGGTTAAACAAACTTGGATATGAGATAAACCCTAGGTTCAGTAAGAGTCGTAAGTTGGAAATATTTAAAGAACAATGTTAAAGAATGGCGAGCAGCTCGAGAATAGAGATCAAAAAATTCAATGGCCATAATTTTGATCTTTGGAAGCTTAAAATTGAATATCTCCTTGTAGATCGAGAAAAATGGATAACAGTCTGTCCAGGTACCATGCCGACATGTATGTCAAAAAAAGAATGGGAGAAAATCGAAATAAGAGAAAGGAGTACGTTTCAAATTTATCTTGCATATTTGGTATTGATAAATGTCTCAGGTGAAGATTCGACCAAGAAACTATGGGACAAGTTGGGGAGCTTGTACTAGTCGAAATCCCTGGTAAATAAGTTGTTTCTTGGAAAGAAAATATATATTATGAGGATGAGTGATGATAGTTTGGTGACTGATAATTTAATGCATTTAATACTATTATAATCCAGTTATCTTCTATGGATATTAAAATCACTGAGGAGGAGAAATGTATTATCCTATTATGTTCTTTTCCAGACTCCTAGGATAGCCTAGCCGTGGCTATAGTAAGTAATACAACCACACCAGTGCTGGAATATGTGGTTGCATATCTACTATCAGAAGAAATGAGAATGAAGAACATGGAAGGATCAACCAAAGATGATTTAATGGTGAGAGGTCGACTGGTTGATAGAGATAAAGGAAAATTCTCTGGTAGAAAGTCTAAGTTGAAGGGTAGATCTAAATCCCATGTTCAGTCGACAAGAAGATGTTGGAAATGAAGTAATGTTGGGAATTAAAAAATGGATTGCAAGTTGAAGGAAATGGAAGTTAGTACAAGATACGACGAGAAGCATTTGACTGAGAGAAAGATGAATCCAAATAAGGGAGGCGATGTGTACCTAGTGTCAACCAATACACATTCAGATCGAGATGTTTGGTTGATCGACTCAGGAGCATCCTGTCATATGACACCACATAGATAATCGTTATGAGAATATGAAAAATATGAATGAGGATATGTGCTCTTGGGGCATGAATCAAAAACCAACATTGTTGGATGAGGAAGAGTTTGAATGATACTGCAGGATGGTTGGAGTAGAACCCTTCTAGGTGTGCTACACATTCTGGGTTTGGAAAGAAACCTGATATATATTGGAAAGATGAGTGATGCATGAGTTCACACTCTATTTCAGAAGGATTCGTGCAATATGGTCAGAGATGCAATGGTATTAAGGAAGGGAGTTTGGATTGGAACCCTATACAAGTTACTAGGGAGTGTCGACTCGACTAGATGCAACAACATCGTTGTTCCTGAAGTCGACTAGACTTTGAATCGAGTCAAGATGATTTGATTCAAAATGACTCGAAAAATCATCATAATTTGACCCAACCATGTTATGGCATGTTAGGATGGGACACATTGGAGATAAATGTCTTCAATCTATGCATAACAAAGTTATGGTTGAAGACTTTCCTTGATAGAAAAAGATCTTTTAAAGACCATGGTTGAGTTTTAAAGCTTGTGTTCATTAACCATTTAGGAAACTGATGAAAGAGGAAGAATTATATATGAAACATGGAAGCCATAATGAAATATACAGATATGTAAATAAGCATAAATAAAAAACAAACCATACACAACAAAGTTGATAACATAGTTCAACAATCTCGCCTACGTCTTCGGGCCTTTGTCTAAGTGGGTGAGGCTTTCTTATTTTTGTTCAAAGATTCAAAAATACATCATAAAAGTGCCAAATGGATTACAAATTGATCTGGTTGTGTTTTTCTAGATCTCAAGAACCCATCAAAATTGACGGCATTGAAAACGGATGAATGAAGCTCCAATAAATGGCCCGCAAAGTTTCTCTCCTCAATGGCTTCCCTGCATAAAAATGGCTTTGGCTTTTCAATTCTTTAGAATTTTTCTGTTTTGAACCTCTTCCCATGGCTTCAAGAACCTCTATTTTATATAGGCATGAAGTTGGCAACAAATTCCCAACTTCCCCCCAATATCTGGCCTCAAAAAGGGCCTTAGATCCTCCAAAAATGGCCGAAATCCCCTCAAACAGGCCAAAAATAATTTAAAAATCTTAATTATATGGTTAAAAACCCACTAATGGGATAATATAGGGCACAACCCCCGATTTCCCAGGCTCCTGGTCATGTGGGCACCCTCCATGTGGCCATGGTTTGGTGCTAGCATGTTGGCCCCCTTGATTCCTAGCCCTGGTCATGTGTGCATGGCCATATGGCTTCGCCCCCCAAGCTCCACCCGCCTTAACTGGTTGTTAGCCCTTGGTTTGAAGTTGTTGGTTATGTGCCCTGGTCGGTGGGATATCCCGACTGACCGACGCTAACCCCACACAAATCTGTGCCAAGGTTTAACACGAGGTCACATGGCAATGGTCTCATGAAATACGCCAAGGGTTGGGGCATATACCATAACCGTGCATGCCAACGTTTAAAAGAATGGTCTCGTGGTAAGGTCGTGGTAAGGTTCTATGCAAGGGCATCGGGGGCTGGGGCTAGGCCCCAACCCTTTACTCCGCCCATCAAACATTATGGTAAATTTAAATAAAAAA
>SNQJ01S0017004.1:98948-135053 GCA_010110895.2 Picea sitchensis
ATTTGAGTGACTGATTTATCTCATATTTAATTTTGAAAATGACCAAGCAGGAAAAAATATGCATCAGAAAAAAAAAAGAATTGAAATAAAATAAACATAATGTCTTCAGATTCAGCATAGATGAAGATAAAAATGTAGGAGCACATAAATATATAAGGAGAAAAAAGAATAGTTTTATTTGGAATATATGAAAAAAATAATAGTTTGTTACATATTAGTTTGCTTTAAAACAAGGGCTCTTGGAAACAAAAGAAATTTAAATTTATCAAATTATAGGTTCCTGGACACCATAAATTTAGCATACAATAGAATAGTAAGAACGTCCTGCAAGAAAGGCTCACCATAAATTTAGCATACTATATAATAGTAACAACGTGGTGCAAAAAAATTTAAAAGGTTCTTGGCCACACAAATTTTAGCATACAATAGAATAGTAATAATGTCTGTTACATAGGTTCACGGAAATTTATCAAAAAATAATAATGTTTGTTACATATTTCTGGAAATTTAAATGCATTTGTCAAATAGACTGGGATTGGGGGTCCTGCAGACCATAAAAAGAAATAGGTACAAGAATTAAGAATGTCGAAAGAAGAAGTACACGACGATAGAGGGGAAGACCTGAAAAGAAGAAATTGGAAGTTATGAGTCTTTGGTTACATTTTTATATTTAAAGAGGTAATAACTGGATTGATAAAGAAAACAAGATAATAGTATAGACTTAAACTGGATTGATAAAGAAAATAAGATTTCAGTATAGACACTATGAATCCAATGTGTTTTTGTTGCTATGGTTGATGGTCAGTGGAGTCCTGGCGAGCGACTGTTGTCCTTCCTAGACGAGGTTGTCCATTCTCTGTTGGAACTATTCTTCGATGTAGCTTCTCATGGGAGCCATGTTGATTTCATCCCGGATTTCTATGTCGTAAAGGTCGTTTTCTAATTTCCTTAGATCCATTGAAATACTATGCAGACTCTGTTCAATTTCTTCATTGTGTGCCGCATAGTCGAGTACCCAGTGCTTGAGCTCATCTAGATGATGTTCAACTATGCTATAATTAAACTTTTCGAAAGACAACCCCTTTAAAATATCAAGTTGTTCATGGAAGGTTTCTTTGGTTATTGACTAAGATTTGAGAATTAATTTTGGGTCTTGAACCTCGTTGGTACTTCTGGCTAAGTCTATTTCGATCAGGCTTGTGAATAAAACTTCCTTTTCTGATATGGATTGTTTACATGATTCGACAATGAGCTCCAGGTTGTCAACTTGTTTTCTCCATCATGCTTTTACGTTTTTGGTCCTCTTTGGGGAGGGGAGTTTCTCTTGTCTTATTTTCAGTTCCGATGTGTTGACAACATAGTTGTAAAAACGGGTTATCACCTCTTCACAGAAACACTGATAATTTTTTAAACTCTCCTCCAAATGTTCGAGCAAATCATTTGCCTTCTTTCCAAAGGAAACTAAATTTTGCGATGTTTCCCAGGATTCAACAACTAGCTGCATTCTTTTTTTGATGTTATTGTCTACAAGGGCTCTAGAGAATGCAAGGAGGGTAGAGGATACTTTCATCTTGGCTGCAGTGGTAGAAGGAACGGTTTTTGCTAAAGGACTGGCAAATTCTGGGGTTGCAATGAAAGCCCGCTCAAATTCGTTGAGGCATTATTTCACTCTGGCATTTTCCGCTTCAATTCCTCCAATCGAATCATGAAGAGCATCATTGGTTACTTGGTGAAATAGGGAGATTTGGGATGGTCGCATTTCCCTAAAGTTAATCTCTGTGCGAGATTTTCCTTTCCTGTTTGTTACATCTCTCTTTTCAATGACCATACTTTTAGATTGGCTTTCAAAAACAATGCTCTGGAATACGAAGGATTCATCTTTGTAAAAAATTTCGGTCTCAACTATTTCCACTGCAGACGACCCAATTTTGTGCATGTGCTTAGTTTCAATTTCAAATTAGACCTGTTCACTTTCAATTTTGGGTTCGTCGGCCTGCCTGCATTGTTTTTTCTCTTCTTCATCAGTGGAATTTTGTGAGAACTATCAATTTGCATGCGAGGAGGGTTATTATCTCCTCCTTCGTTCGAAGATTTCTGGGTTGATTTCTTACTAGGGTGGGCCATTGAAGCAATGCTCTGTGATGTCGTGCTCTTGGGAGTGCTGGCGGGGGACTGCACACTCTTCTCACTGGATACTTTTCCAGGTTGTCTATACAATTCAGTTTCACTTTGCAATGTGTGTGTGTCGCAATCGCTAGAAGCAGGGTTGTTGTTGTCACTGTCCCTGTCTCGAGTGAGGCGTCTATGGATAAAAGAGTTGTTAAATCCAATTGCCAGTAATTGTTCTCGAAAAATCCCATCAGGGTTGAACCCTTTTAGCCTTTCAACATACGTTAGGTTCAATTTCTTGAAATGGCTGACAAATTCGTCAATCTTGTTGACATTTTTGGAGACGCAGTCTCCGGCTTTCCGAGGCAGAGGTATGAATTGTTTTTTTTTCTTGTCAAGGAAAAAATGAAACCAGTGGTTGTATTGCCTTGTTATTTCTACAACAAACATCTTGTCCGTGATGTGGCATGGAAGGAAAGAAGGATTTTACTTGGAGCCAAAGACCATGAGTACACTGTGATTTTTTTTTTTTTTCAAGTGTGCCCTTCCTGTTCAAAACCCTGCTTGCTTGGCCAGACATTCGTGGAGCATCCTTCCTTAACAATACATCTTTGAAAACTAAGACAAAGCCATTAAAACTTCATAAAAACAATGGGAGGCCTTATGCCTCCACAGGGCCTGGTATCAGAATGTTACTGGATAGAATCCACAATTCATTTTATTGGAAAGATAAAGTTTTGTAAACGGACAACAATGCACTATTGCGAAAATAAAGTACGATGACATATAAAATTTATTTGATTCTTTGAATCGTGACAAATGGGAACATATCTCAATTGAAATTAGCTTCCCCCAATTGAAAATGAATTGTTCCTTGACTGTGAAGTACAAAATATAAATAATTATATGGGAAATGCTTTTCATGGATGTCTGTCCCGTTATTCTTGTAAACAACCAAGCAATTTCCCTGAATGGATTTCTAAAGGAACTTACCTGCAACTTTGTGATATCTTTAGGAACTCTTGTCGGGTCTTTGAGGAACTCGGCTAAGATGTCCAACCCGTTGTCATGTTTTTCTAGGAATTGCTTGCAGTCTTGTCCTTTGAACGTCAATGTTGTCTCCGACAATTTTAACATCTTGTGGAAGACCCGAGGTGACAAAGAAATAGGAGAATGGTCGCGTAGTGGAATAATTATTTGGCCTGGAATATATTTTTCGGCGCACCAAGAGACCACCTCCTTACAGTCAAAAACCTCAGGGACGCAACCTACACGAGCAATTTGAGAGCTCCAAATCACTTCCTTCTAGGCGGAATGGGATGAATAGTAAAAGTTTTCCCGACCACTAGAATTTCTGGTCCTCATGTCCGAAGATATTTACCGTATCTCCACAAAACTATTGTTGACCTGTTTCCATAAGTCTACAAGAACATTTGTTTCCTCCAGGTGATGAATGAAATGAAAAGTTGGAAGGGATAATATAACCCTGCGCAAATCTTGGTGCAATGCGTGTGAATGGGAGATCTCCTCGAGACTTTCGTTCATTAATGACAATTTGGACGGGTGTTGCATGATGCGTTCTTAACATTAAACACTAGTAATTTCATACATAGAAATGTGAACATGGAGGATAYGACAATGAGCGATTCARCATTCTAGATTTCTTGAACGAGCCAACACGACGAAGCGTGTTCGAGATGAACAATCGAAAGGGACAAAATAACTCTCCGCAGATCTTAGTTTAATGTGTAATAATGGGAGATCTCCTCGAGCATTTCGCTCATTAATGAAAATGTTGACGGTTCATGCATGATGAAATGTTACCATGAAAGGTTTCTAATTGCATACTAAGAAAGTATGGAGGTCGCTGGCATGGGAAAAAGCAGCTTCAAAACGGGGCTAGAAGGTACAGCCATTGCAGGTGAGGGTGTGAGGGTCAAATTGTGTGTCTCAGAAGTTTTTGAGTGCAATACGTGTAACACCGAAGAGGGCATGGTAGGACAGTCTAGAGGGAAATTTGTATATCAGTAGTAAGAGCATAACTAATGTATATCAGGAAGGATAGGAAGTTAGTGGTGATTGAAGGAAACAACATATAGTTTGAAACATTTGTGAGCCATAGTAGAGTGAAGCTTGTGAGTTCGAGGAGTCTGGGGTGGAATTGTAGATCACAGAAGTTTTGAGTGCGTGATGCATAGCACAGAACAAGAGGCAGCAGAGTTGGAAAACGCCAACCCGACAATCGCGGCCATAAAATTGGCTAAGTATGGAAAATAACAGTGGTTGGTCAGATTCATCATGTGAGGATATAGATGGAGATGAAGATATGTCAGCCCGCCAAAACTGGAACCCGCGATCATAGAAAAGCAAGTAAGTATATAACAACAAAGAGATAATACATGGGAAGAAGAAAAGGGAAAAAGGACTAAGGAGTCCGCGGTGGAATTGTAAATCATGGAAATTTTGAATGCAATATGTATATCATGGAAGAAGAAGCAATAGAGTCTGAATGAGGCAACCCGAAACATTGAATAATAATTGGAGATTTCGTGAACCCATCAACACGAGGATCCAAAATAGACTGACAAGGTCTCCCTAGAAGACGTGAGGCCTCGATAGTCAAATTGTATCATTCAGAACATTTGAATACATAAGCTGTAACACTGAAGAGGGAATGATGTCGAAACCCGATAGTCAATTTGTATATTTCCGAGGGGCGGATGCGAATTGTTTCGTATCAGTGTATGCAATTGTCACTAGCAAGAGTCACTAGTAAGAGCATAAGCAATGTATATTAGGAAGGACAAGAAGTTAGTGGGGATGGAAGGCAACGACAGATACTTTGAAACATTTTTGAACCTTGGTAGCGTGAAGCTTGCGAGTTCGTGGAGTCTGCGGTGGAATTGTAGAGCATGAAATTTTTTAGTGCAAGATGTACATCACAGAACAAGAAGCAACAGAGTTCGAAACGGCCTAAAATTGGTTAAGTATGGAAAGAAACATCGGTCGGTCGGATTCACCATGTGATTATATAGATGGGGATAAAGATATGTCAGCCCACCAATGCTGGAACCCGCAATTATAGAAAGGCGACTAAGTATATAACTAGAAATCCATAATACACAGGAAGAAGAAAAGGGAAAAAGGACTAAGGAGTCCTCGGTGGAATTGTAGATCACGTAAATTTTGAGTACACGATGTGAACAAGGTAGTCAATTTGTATATTGTGGAGGGTCAGATGCCAATTGTTTTGTACGATTGTGTTCAATTGTCACTAGTAAGAGAACAACCAATGTATATTAGGAACGACATGAAGTTAGTGAGGATGGAACGCAACGACAGATACTTTGAAACATTTGTGAACCGTGGTAGAATGAAGCTTGCGAGTTCGAGGAATCCATAGTGGAATTGTAGATGATGAAAGTTTTGAGTTCAAGATGTATATCACGGAACAAGAAGCAACAAAGTTCGAAAGTGCAAACTTGGCAAGCGCGACCATAAAATTGCCTAAGTATGGAAAGGAACAACAGTGGATCAGATTTTTCATGTGAGGATATAAATGGAAATGAAGATATTGTCAGCCTGACAATGCTGGAACCCATGATCATAGAAAGGTGACAAATTATATAACCAGAAGGTGATAACACACGGGAAGAAGAAAAGGGAAAAAGGGCTGAGTGCGTGGTGGAATTGTAGAGAGCGGAAATTTCAAGTGCAAGATGTATATTACAGAACAAGAACCAACAGAGTTCGAAAGAGGCAACCCAAAACAGTTCCCAAGAATTGGAAATTTCATGAAGCCCGCAACAGAAGGATCCAAAACAGGCTGACAAGGTCTCTCAAGAAGATGCGAGGCCCCCATGTTCAAGTTGTATTGTTCGAAACATTTCAATGCATAGTTTGTAACACAGAAGAGCGGACGATGTCAGAATTTGGTAGTCACTTTGTATATTGCAGAGGATGTGATGGCAATTGTTTCGTACTAGTGTGTCCAGGTGTCACTAGTAAGAGCTAATTTAGTATTGAAAATAATGTTTTCATATACTGTTAGATAGTTGATAGGGATTACCATCCGTAAACAATGGAAAATTGCATAAGTATGGAAAGCAATAACGGTCGATCAGATTCGTCATGCGAGGATATAGATGGAAATGAAGATACGTCATCCCGACAACGTTGGAACCCACGATCATAGAAAGGCGACAAAGTATATAACTAGAAGGCAATAACACACGGGAAGAAGAAAAGGGAAAAAGGACTGAGTGAAGTGTGGAATTGTAGAGAGAGGAAATTTTGAGTGCAAGATGTATATTATGGAGCAAGAACCAACAGAGTTCGAAAGCGACAACCCGAAACAGTTTCCAAGAATTGGACATTTCGTGAACTCGACAACAGGAGGATCCAAAACAGGATGGCAAGTTCTCTCCATAAGATGCGAGGCCCCAACGTTCAAATTGTATCACTCGGAGCATTTGAATGCATAATCTGTAACACAGAAGAGCGGATGATGTCAGAATCCGGTAGTCAATTCATATATTGAGGAGGATGTGATGCCAACTGTTTCATAATAGTATGTCCAGTTGTCAATATTAAGAGCTAATTTAGTATTGGAAATAATGTTTTCAGATACTATTAGATAGTTGATAGGGATTACCATTCGTAAACAATGGAAATCTCAACCTCGCCAACCCTGGAGTCTGTCTGTGAATTTGTATATCGCGGAACTGCGAGCGCCATTTGGAGGACATGGAACAATATAAGTGCAATGTTGAGCCAGCCAACCCGCAGGTCTGCTTGTCAATTTGTATATCACGGAATTCTGGGTGCTATTTGTAGGGCACAGAACAATCGAGGCCCAATTTTGAGGCCGCCCGAATGAGAACCCGCGATCCAAAAAGTGGCTACGTATGGAATGTGGAATCTGTACATTCTCTATAAAATCTCATGTCCATAMTTTATAGTCCCATAATACATGGGAAGGAAAAAAKGGAAAAAGGACGAAGGGGTCCGCGGTGGAATTGTAGATCACGCAAATTTTGAGTGGAAAATATCTCTCACGGAACAAGAAGCAACATAGTTCGAAAGCTTCAACCCGGCAACCGCGAGCATAAAATTGACTAGATGTGAAAAGGAACAATGCTCGGTCGGATTCGTCATGTGAGGATATAGATGGAGATAAAGATATGTCAACATGCCAACGTTGGAACCTGCGATCATAGAAAGGAGACTAAGTATATAACTAGAAAGGGATAATACACGGGAAGAAGACAAGGTCTCTCTAGAAGACGTGTGGCCTCGACGTTCAAATTTTATCGCTCGAAACATTTCAAAGCATAATCTGTGACACGGAAGAGCGAACGATGTTAGAATCTAGTAGTCAATTTGTATATTGTAGAGGGTGTGATGCCAACTATTTCGTACCAGTGTGTCCAGTTGTCACTAGTAAGAGCTAATTTAGTATTGAGAATAATGTTTCTAGATATTGTTAGATAGTTGATAAGGATTGCCATCCATAAACAATGGCAATCTTGACCCCGCCAATCCTGGAGTCCGGCTGTCAATTTCTATATCGCGGAACTGCGACCGTTGTATGGAGAACACATAACAATAGAAGTGAAATGTTGAGTCAGGCAGTCCGCAGGTCTGCTTGTCAATTTGTATATCATGGAATTGTGGGTGGTATTTGTAGGGCACGAAACAATGGAGGTCCAATTTTGAGCTCGCCCGCCCGATAACCTGCGATCCAAAAAGTGGCTACGTATGGAATGAGGAAGCCAAACATGCTCTATAAAATCTCATGTCCATACTTTATAGTCTCATAATACACAAGAAGAAAAAAAGGACAGAGGAGTCCACGGTGGAATTATAGAGCATGGAATTTTTTAGTGGAAAATGTGTCTCACGGAACAAGAAGCAGCATAGTTCGAAAGCGCCAACCTGGCAACCGTGGGCATAAAATTGACTAAATATGAAAAGGAACAACGATCGGTCAGATTCTTCATGTGAGGATATAGATGGAGATAAAAATATGTCAACACGCTAACGTTGGAATCGACGATCATAGAAAGGTGACTAAGTATATAACTAGAAAGGGATAATACACGGGAAGAAGACAAGGTCTCTCTAGAAGACGCGTAACAATGTTTATTAATGACAATGTTTTTGAATCCTTGGTGGGTTCTCACTAGTAAAAGCATAAACTGCAGATCACTGAACTTCTTTGGCTCCAACCTGTATATGATGGAACAAGGGACATAGGTGTTGGATACTGACAACCTGGGGCCTACTGGCCAGATAATTGGCTAAGTATTGGCCAAGAGAAAGGTTTTATATCTATTTCAATAGTATTTATACTAATATGTATTAATGGAAAAAAAAATGATATTTATTTGAATAGTATTCATACTAATATATATTAATGGATTGTTTCTGTTTCAAATGAAAATGATTTCCCAACTTCTAGGATGCTCTTCGGTTTGCAAATTTTGTTGAAACCACAAAAGTTTTGACTGCAAGATGTATATAACGCAAGAAGAAACATGAATTTGCATTGTGGTTTCAACGAGATAAATTCCTTATCATCTATTCATCTTGTATTCCTTGCAACAACATGAGAAAACGTTGACTCTCCATAAACATTAATATCTAAATTAAATTAAATGTAATCAAAATTTGGTGTGATTTAACTAAGCAAGGTCGATTCAACCACTCCTTTATTAATTGCAAGCTTTTCCAACCCCTGGTGAGTTATGACTAGTTAAAGCATAAATTGCAGATCACAGAAGCTCTTTTCCTGCAAGATGTATTTGACGGAAAATGGAACATAGTTTTTTCAATACCGCAAACCCGGGACCCGACGGGCAGATAATTGCCTAACTTTTGCCCAAGAGGAAGTTTTATATTTACTCCAATAGTACTCATATTGCTATATATGCATGGATATTATCAAATAGAAGAGGCTGCAATATATGCAAGATATTGAACATGAACATTGCGTCAATACTTGAGATGCCTTGTTGTAAGTCATTAATTCATTCTATTTACGGTACCCGAAGAATGAAAGAAGGACGTGTCCTCCAATTTCTTTATTTAAGTATAGGGCCGCCGCCACATAAGTATGGCCTATGAAAAAAATAATCTTCAATGTAAAATGAAAGCAACGAACATCGTAGCCTTTATTTAAATTGAAGCACTGGGCAGCAGAAAGAAAGGCTTGTCCTTCATGTTTAACGATACACAGGGAAAAAGGGCACAAAATAAAATAAAAAGCAATACGAGAGATTGGAAAACACTATCAAAAAAAAAAACCACAATTATTCTATATTAAAATAATATGGGTTACAAAATACAAGTAAGATTATTTTCCACAATGATTGTGATTTGGCCTGTCGTCGACCCAAAAAAAATATGTACATTGATGAAGCTTGTTATTTATTTGCAAAAAACGAGTTGAATATCGATTGCGGGTCTTCAACTTAATTGGTACTGTGAACTAGATCTATCCCAGTTTTTTGAATACCTTGTCTCTTCCAGATATGGTCTACTTGCAGTCATTGGTTATTCAACATTCCATTCTTTGCCAACTATTAATTTCCCTCTGTCGTCAAAAACTTGGGGTTTAAGGTGCGTTCCTTGCAATGTTCCTGATCATTGACATCCGAGAAAACTTAGAAATGTGATTAAGGACAAATTAAAAGTCAAGGGAGTCATTTTATGTGACATTAGCTATGGGACGGGAAACAAATTCAAGTATGTTGTCACTGCTATTCTTCGTATATTTGATAATCTGTTTGGTCGAAAACCTTGCCTGAAGATTTGTATGTTGAAATTCTTTGCTTTATTATAGTAAAGTGGAAGGAATGTCCAAGCCAACTGCAAAATGTTATTCTATTGAGGCACATGACTTCTTTGGGCAGCACAGGTCTAGAAAGTGTATCAAATGGTGCAGATCACATCATAATATATCTTTCGTCATAGCGGTGGTAGATATGGCGGCCAATAGAAAGGTCTAGAATGTTCGAAGGCGACATCAAATCTATGGAGACTGCAAATACATCCAGAGGAAACCAAACAAACTTTGACAAAGAACATGGTTGTCTCTTAAGTCGACTACCAGACCTAGAAGTAGCTCAACAAACATTGAAATAGAAACTTTTGTAGTGATAATATGTCATTTTATCCACCCATACAGTTTCTGTTACCCGTCTCTGGTTACATCTACAAATGAAGCCATATTTTTCATCATTTACGAACATCAAAGACCATTTTTGCAACCCACGGTAAGTGCGATGCCCCCGACAAAGAGAAATTCTTCTGGGATCTACATAAATCAATACACTTACCAAATTTGTGTTGTTCGAAGAAACTATATACTTCAACGAAGAAGTATTTTGCATGTGACCTAAAAATCCATTACAACTCCCAGCAAAAAAACAAATAAGTTCAACAAACAAATCTTAAGGCATAATTTTCAACCAACCAAAGCATCCAATACAGGGAGAACACCTACCAGAAGATACTTGTTCTTCACGTCACATAAAACTAGTCTCTCTTCTTTCATTTGGGCCTCAATCATATCTCTAACTTGTCTTACATGTCCATGACCAGGAACATTAGAATGAAGGCACTCTAAAGCACAACTCTTTGATAATAGAGAGAAATGCAAATAAGTATTTAAAAGCAATGCTGGACGATCTTCTATAGATTTTGTTTTAATTCGTTTTATTGACAGATGTTCTCGATATTTTTGCTTATTAATGCCAATCTTTTCGAATATGTACCCTGAATAGTGACTAATARCATGTATCAACATTCCCATATCTGAGCAGATTCTCAAATCTAACATCTAAGATATGCACAATATTAAAGAGGGACATGACGTGAAGGCCTCTRTTGGTGACACGTTCGTGGACTATGTCGAAGCCTTTAAGAAAACTAAAAGAGGATTTWTTTTTATTTTTTTTGCAAATTAAAAATGCAGGCAAAATAAATTACCAGATCCCATAATATTCATTTGTCTATTCATTTTAATGGGAGATGTCCTCAAGCTTTCCACTTACTAAATCCAATMTTTTCAAACCTGTATGGTCGGTTATGACTTCTCAAAGCATAATTAATGTCTATTGGGAATGGAGGAAGGTAGCTCAGATGGAGGGGAGCGACAAATGCTTTTAAATTTTCTGAACCCGGAAAGGTGTCAACCCGCCAAACTTTGAAAACTAGACTAAGTATGGAAAGGTAGGTACGATAGAAAAACTAATCATAGGCAGAGGCACAATTGCGAGTTCAAGGAGTGCAAGGTCGAATTGTAGAGAACAAAAGTTCTAGGTGCAAGATGTACACATTGAAAATGAGCTACCATAGTTCGATAACACCTATCAGTGAATCTGCATCCACAACACTATCTAAGTATGCAACTGAACGACGGCTGGTCAAAACGGCCATAGAAACGCGAGAAATTATAGAACCAGAAACACAGTTTACAAGAGGGAAAAAAAGAGTGAAAGAACAACTATATCTCTCTCACAAYAAAACTTACTCTCATAACTATGAAACCATAGTAAAACATAAACCATGGAAAAAACATCACTAGGAATGAAATATAATTTGAGGCCGAAAAACTCTGGTTCAACGCGTAAGAGGTGCAATTTACATCGAATGAAAATTTGTTTCCATGTTATTTTATCTCAATAGTATTGTATGGAGAGTCCACTGCAAAAGAATGTAAGAACAAATCCAACCGCGTATGCAACATCCCAACATTTCAAACCCTAGGAAAACAAGAACAAGCAACAAATAACAACCCAGTCAAGAAAGCACCAAAAGGCCCAACTGCAGCCGCAGGAGCCGAACCCTGAAAAATCGAACTAAGCAACAATAAGCAGGAAATAACAAACAAAGAAGCAAGTAGCAACCAGTCCACCATGAATGACGCTATTCCAATTGCGGTTGCACAACCCCAAACGTGCAAACTGCAACAACACCAACAGGCAAACAATAACAACAACAACAGCCAAATAAGAAATCAATGGAGATGCAAAAAAACAAGCATCAACCATTGAACCAGCAATGTCGTTGAAGCATATAAATAAATAAAAAAGGAAGAAAATATATTGTAACATGCCTGCTATGTAAACATTCAACGTTGTCAAGCCTGTTAGGTAAAACGTATGTCAGAAATGCAAAATCGAATCAAATAACAATAAGCAGCACACAACGAACAAAGAAGCAAGCAATGACCAGTCCACCAGGAATGATGCAGTTCCAATCGTGGTTTCACAACCCCAAATGTGCAAACTACAACAACACCAATAGGAAAACAATAACAACAACAACAACCAAATAATAAATCAGTGGAGATGCAAAAAAAACAAGCATGAACCATTGAAGCAGCAATGTCGCTGAAGCATATAAATAAAAAAAACGAAAGAAAATGTTTTTTAATGAGCCTGCTAAGTAAACATTCAATGCTTCCAAGCCTGTTAGGTAAAAAGTATGTTAGAAATGCTCTGTAAACATTTAAGAAAAGAATGCAATGTGGCAGCTCCCTGACGTATCCCAATTTTGTTTTTTATAATTTATGTAACAATAGTTCCAACAGTGGAGAATGTATTCGAAGCCCAAACTTTGGATATGACAACATATCAAACATTGCCATAAATTTAGTTATCGGAAAATGCTAAACCAAACATTCAAACTAATGCTAGCATTAATACACCTTCGACCAATGCATAAGAAAATATATGATTCAAAAATACCATTTACGATCAAATACTTTGGATATGCCAACATATATAACATTGGGAATAGTGAAGCTGGCAATAAGACCTCCAATCCCTTGTCCAATTAGATCATGACAAATATGATACTTTTTATTATACAAAAATCCATCTTTTTAGTTCCCTGAT
The DNA here is from genome assembly GCA_010110895.2 of Picea sitchensis. Classification (NCBI taxonomy): domain Eukaryota; kingdom Viridiplantae; phylum Streptophyta; class Pinopsida; order Pinales; family Pinaceae; genus Picea; species Picea sitchensis. Next base: position 111,965 of record SNQJ01S0017004.1, read on the forward strand.
TCCAACAATAGATTGTATGGAAATATTTGTGGTCAAAGGACAAACTAATACGAAGTCAACAATTTATCGATCGCTATAGTCCCTCTATGCCTACGGCAAGGACTAATAACACATATATAATTGGTTTAAGTTTCAACAAATGTCATGCATTGTGCATACATGTATTACCAATATAATAAAAGTCCATGTTATTTAGTGATGAAGGATTAATATGTATACAATAGGTTTTCTTTACATAGTAACAAAGTAAATTAAATTATAATTAGTTGAAGTTTCAACAAATGTCATACAATACACATGACATGATTGTGAACACTGAAAAAATAAAGGTTATGATAATTAAATTCAAAAGGATCACCTACAATACTTTTTTTTTTATGACAACAATAGCTTGGAGGAAGTGCCTTTATACAAGTATCTTGGAATTGATATCCATCAAAAGCTCAATTGGAACTATAGCATTGAAAAAAGGATAAATGGAGGCTGGAAATATTACTATGGGCTCGAAAATAATTGTAAAACAACATAACTTTGGATTTGGGATAAAAAAAAATCCTCTTTCACTTTCTTGTCACTCCAATTATCTTATATGGATATGAAGTTTGGGGTTGCAATATATCTAGAGAATCCTAGAGAAAGATAGAACAGATCCAAAATAATTTTATAACTTATAATCTCAAAATTAAGGGCAATACACCCTATCGTATCCTCCTCATAGAAGCAATTCCCAGTTGTTTTGCCACCTTGGTGGAAACCAGAATGCATGGATGTGACAACTGTTCACGGTTCCAAAGCTGAAAGAAAAAGCGACAATTGTCGGCATACAAATAAGGGGAATTGCCACCTATTCTGCCACTATCGTGGAAACCAGAACAGGCGGTGGACTGAGTTCCCCGACCACCTATTAGACCTGAACCTATTGGACATGAACCAGAGAGTAATGTAGGAAAAATTTGTAAAATTTATCCATTAAACCAAAGCGAAAAACCTGTGAGAATGTTATGCATGTGGCAATCCCAGGCATCCATCTTGACAGAGTCTAAAGGTGAAGGGTTGGCAGCACATCGGGCAATGACTCTTCTTAGGCTTGCTTGATAGGGAATCATATAGGGCATCCAAAAGTTTTCTAAAGAAACTCTGGCGGTGTTGTTTCTCAACCAAGTCCCTTCTCATCTCAAATATTAATACTAGGTGGTCTTCCGTGAGTCTATAGGATTTTGGAGATGGGTGACTATGGTCCTCTTGAGCTTGGTTTTCTTCCAAAGTGGTAGCGACAGAGTCATAGGTAGCAACAGAGTCTATGACGGGGTATTCTTCCATGGAGGCAGGGGAGTTGTGCCCCGAGTGGTCCTCCAGAGGTAAGGCTTCTTCTTCAACTATGAAAATCGTTGCAACTGACTCTTGAAATGAACTGGTGGTGTAGGTGGTGGGCTGGTTCTCTAGGGTGTTTGAAGGTAGGAAAGACAATAATTCCACCCAATTGGGAGGAAATTCTTCTTCCATCAGACATCCACCTTGAAGACTCTCAGTGTTGGGAGGACGTGGCTCCTTATGAGCTTCTGTGAACCAATAATGCCAAGAGGAACCCGGATGGTCCTCGTTTGGAACTGGATCTCGAGACGCAAGTCTTGGGCCATGGTGAGGCCAAGGCTCTGAAGGAGCCTGCGTAAACCAGTTCTGCCCCGAAGAGCCCGGATGGTCTCCTCCTGGTGTGAGAGCTCGAGAGGAAAGCCCTAGGCGGTTGTGCCGACCAAACTTGCTATAGTAGGTCAGCCCTTGTTGGGGGTTGCCTCATAATTGTGGCATGGTTATGCAGAGCACCAGGAAAGAAGAAAAATGGGCTAAGCAGGATGAATTTTGGAGCATAATTAACAAAATGATGTTGAGCTTTGGGCCCAAGTGCCCCATATAAAAATTCCCGCACGATGAAAAGAACAGGAGGGTGGAGGCATTGATGGCTCTGGTAGCCATTAGTGCAGGTGTAATGGAAATCTCCAAAATCTTACTGAATCCGAGGAGCCGAGCATGGGCTTCCATTAAGGCCTGACACACTAAGGCTTGACTCTCATGCATGTTGACCATCGCGACTGGACAGGGGAGAGGGTGGTGACGAGGGGTTTTAACTGCCCTCATAATCGCCTCGTCCATTGACGCGTGTGACCCATATGTCACCCTATCCAGGGAAAAGTAAAGTCAAGAGATACCATCAAGGAAGCCCACAATGAATATAACAAATGAACGCATCAAATTTATAAAAACATGTTAATGAAATATATTTTTTGTGTTTTTTTTCTTCTAATTTTGACTATAAAAATGTTTTATTTGAAATGACATTTGAAACAAAAAAGAAATTCTAAAACTTATATGCTTTTCAATATAAATAGCTTATAGATGTATATTTTTTAAATGTTTAAAAATAGTGTTATTTAGAACATCTATTACCTATGCTTTGAAGTAAAGGTAAAAAGTGTTAAAAAGTAATATTTTAGATTGTATATAAAATGTACGACATCCTAAATTAGTTAAGATATCTAACTAACTAAATGAAGATCAAAACTTTGAAAAACTAAATGATCTAGAATTTCTAATAATTTTTCAAATATCAAATTTTAGTCTTTTAAAAAATATCGAAAAAAATTGGAAATAAAACACTATTAAAAAACACAGATATAAAAAATAAAATAAAATAATTGAAAAAACAACATTTAGAAAAACATTAATATTTTATAACTAAGAATATTCAAAATGTAAAAAACACAACCTCTAAAAAAAGTGTTAATTGTAGCACCACTTTTTGAAATAGGTAAAAACATCTACTAAATGCATTCTTTAAAAAAACAAGAACTTTGGAGGGTTATCATCAAATTACTAACTATATTAGATATGAAATAAAGAAAAAATATATCTTGTATAAATTTATTCATATCATTTAGTTGAATTGGATTTATTTAACATCAATCCATAAAAATCTAGCAAAGACCACCCATAAATTAGATATGAAACAACAAGGTAGAAATGAATGTTTGCCTACCCAATCACAGTGTGAGATGACTAATCTATATGACAAGCAAAATCATAATCTCAATGCAATTAACTCATTTAAAATCCTCAACTAACTTTTGATCATCCCTAGATACAAGTTTTTTTAATAAACCTTTGCTCCTTCATAATTGAGAAATCCTTTATATTAGTATACTCTCAAGGGAATCTTTCATTTTCCAAGTTATTATTTTGTCAAGTGCCTCAAAGCTGCGATTCTTTTCCTTGGAGATTTAATTTTGTAGGGCATACTATCGAATCTCACATTCAAAGCAACATCCACTTATAGTTTAGGCAATATTTTGGCTTCAAAATTCATGGACTAATATGAACTTTTAAATAATTCAAACTTCCTTCAGACTTTAAAGATCATTAGAACCAATCCATTTAGTTTCACCAATCCAATAACATGTGCATAAATATTGCTTTTAAAGTTGACCAAAAAAATAGTCTATCATGTATGAACCGTAAAAACAACCATGATCGGCTATAAAGGAATAGAAAAACAAAATAATCCTAAAGTTAAGTTTTTTCAAAAGGCAAGAGGAATGATCAATAATGACACATGGCATAAACAAACACACATTTTTTTAAAAGTTAAGTTTTTTCAAAAGGCAAGGAGGAATGATCAATAATGACACATGGCATAAACAAACACACTTTTTTTTAAAAGGAAACCCCTTACATCCCCTCTTGTCATATCATAGACCTCTCAAGTCCTAGTTGTCAACTTTGGAGTTATATTATATTTCCATTTCACTTCTTTACAATGTTTTATCATGGTGACACCACCTTATGATATTTAGAAACATGAAGCATTTTTAAGCATAAAAAACTAAACCTATGCCTATGGATTACCATGTCCCCAATCACATATTTGTTATATAAATCTAATGGTAATGACATGGAGTAGTAGATTGGTGAGTTGGTGCTAAAGAGCTCAATTTTATAGCATGACCAAAGTATGGTCTTAGTCGTGTCAAAGAGTTTGATATGGAAAAAAAATGGTGTCACACATGCATAATGTTGTATAAGGTTCGACATACAGAGTTTCACGTAGGACAAGGACTAAATGGTGTAGAGAAGAATTACTCCTTCGCGCAAATCAACACTTACAATACAACCACTCATATGTTTATAGGACATTTTCCTTCGAGTTTTTACATGGTTTGCTCCTTATGAGATTTTTAGTTTCTCTAGCAACTTATGTTTAATCTTTTTTTTTTTTTTAATAATAATTGGTAGATATTATATGAATTAAAAAAGTTTGCAACCTAAGTGTACAGAGAATTACAAAATGATCCAAAATGTGTTTATAGGCGAGGCAAAAATTGCTTGATCAACATTGAATTAATCCTATCTATCCCAGTGTAAGTTGGTTTTCTGATATGAGTGCTTACATTACAAAATTTGACTATGGATATTCTGAAAAAGATGCCCATAATACATACATATTTAAAAAACATTAATTACATGGCTTGGTTTGATCTAGAGGATCCATCTCTTCTTTGTCCGTGTCTCGTGTTGGGATGTTTAGGTCCAAAAGAGGATTTTCCATTGGAGGGGAGGAGCCATTGGATGAAGGAACTATCTCTATTTCCATGGGAGTTTGTAACACCTTGTTTTCTCCCAAGACTGTAATTACACTAAGACTTCATATAATTATGTTTATGAAGCATGCAATCATGTTTTGATTAATGGAAACACCAAACAGTTGAATGAGAGGTAACATCCTTGAAAGTACTGGCCATGATACACAAGTGCGAATTGATGAAGCAGAGAATTGATTACGTGGTTGGGTAAGGTGGAGCTGAGTTGTTTTTATGAAGAAAACGGGAAGCTTGTTTAACAAGCTAATTTATGCTTGCTAAGTATAAACTCATACCTCACAGCGTACTTGATCTAAATGAGCCATGTGACAAGTTATGTAAGGTCAGGGAAGTGGTTGAGGTAGTTAATGGTTGTTGACGAATTGGTCTTTTGGAGAAGCAAAGGGCCAATTCAATGACTTGACAACATGACATCATCATTTTCCCCTTCAGAATGGGAATTGCAGGCTGTAGGTTGCGTCTGCAGGAAAAGCCACGGGAACCCCAAGGAAGTCGGTGGAGGAAGAGACCAAAGGTGGAAAAACACCACTAGAGACCACATGCGAGAGACCAAGGAGACAAAAATACAGTCAACAAGCAAAGTGTGGTATCAGAGAGATAAGGAATGCACCCACGAGAGTGGAGAAAGAGAAAATATGAACCAGAATCGTGAACAACAGACTCACAGAGAAAAAGTGGCACTGAGCAATGGTGCTCGTGGGTGAAAATTGAAAAAGAGAAGAAAATGGAAAGATTTCCTTGAAGAAAATAGGAAGATTGTCCAATTTAATATTGATCACCCTGAATAGAGAAGCCCTGAATCCATACTAGAGAAAAAATGACTACAACTTGTTGCTTACTAGACAGAAACCGACATTGGTAAGGGGATGTCGTTGATGGACTATTTAACAGAGAAGAGAATCCCTTGTGGAGAGGAAATCCAGTTGAGAAACCAGCTGATAAACCTGTAGAGTTCTTGAGCTCAGTGGGAAGGTGGAAACTTATGTTGTTGTCAGTGGAGGAAGGAGAGTAACCTTCTCGGATCATTTGAGTTGGAAGCCAGTTGAATCGTTTCCATTGCGGTATCATGGCTTGGCACAAGGGTTGCGTATTGTAGGAAGACACTCTACAATATGGCCTAAGGTTGGGAGGAAAGACATCCTCTCTTGGTTAGTTGGTATTGGCAATTTCCCTGATCAGATAAGTGTATAACTTGACTTGTTAAATTGTGTATGAATGATGTATGTATGTAATTGTATGATTTAATGGGAAATGTAAATACTTGTGAATGATAAAAAGGAACCTCTTATTGATTGGGATGATCTAACATTGCCATTGTTTATCTTATCAACTATGATCTCATTTAAATGTGGAAAATGGTGTCCCTAGGAACCTTGTGGCCTTAGAGGAAAGTTTGCAGGACATGGACAAAAACATCATTTAACTACTGATGTGGGTGTCATGTTGGCCAGAGAGATCCCTGTGAGTAATAGAGGACCCCAAGTACTAAAACAATTGTGATATTTATGTGGAAATCTTGCAAGATATCCAAGATCTTCCCTTTTCAATTCAAGTAACCAGTGACGACATTAGAGTGTTTTTAGACTCTTGAAGGCTTGGATTGAACCCTACAAAACTATGAAATTTGACTAAGTCCCCAAGTTGGAGTGTTAGCCAATGGAAAAACCTAGAGTTAAGCCATGAAGTTCTATAGCCGTTGATTTTGCAGGGTGAGTGCATCTCAACCCTTCATCGAGAAGGCATCATCGTCGTGAATGAGCGAGTGTCACGACTTGCGTAAAGTCTGACAATGACAATGAAATAAAAAAATATGGAACGAGGATCGTCAATATGTCTAGAAGGTCCATTGATGAGATCTAGACTGTCTATGTGATATGCATTGTATTTGCAGAATACAGAGAGTTGGCGAAGTGAGAGTCGAGTTAGAGAAGATTTGACGATGATAAAGGCACGAGGATTCACGAGGATCGTCTATCAGTGTGTAGGAAAGATTTAATCCTCGACATAGACCTTTAGAAAATCCCATTTAAGGGATAAGAGGGAATGATGGTGTGGCTTTCCAACTCGACAAATAGTGTATCTTAGTGGTGACATGTGTGACCAGGGAAGTGGTTGACAGACGAGAGTGGTCTGAGATGGAGTGGGAATACCAAAAAGTATCAACCATAACCTAGATCCTTGGATCTATATGTTGGAGGATCTAAATCGTTCATCGAAAGATGATGGACTTGGATCCTGGAGTGTGGATGGGAGTGAGTGTCGACGATGACGAGGTCGGAAGATTGAGGGACAACCATTGATCGGTGGTTGGATGGGGTAAAATCTCAGTCGTGGATCCCATTTGTGCACTGTGAGAAAAGTTGAAGATTTGGACGTTAATTTGAATGCAAGTTGGAGATGTTGACATAATCAAAGACATTAAAGGTCAAACCCAAAAGTTTTCAGATCTAGGAAGGGTTCGATGGGTGGGTCATCGTCGGAGCATTCAAGGTTAAATGTTAGTGCTACACAAGAGTGAAGCCCCAATGACGATGAATGTCTTGAGAGGTTAGAAAACCAGAAATGATCAGTTAGGCCAACGCCACTTGGCACCATGTCATTACCACATTGGATGGTATAAGTGGAAGGAAGCCATGTGGATGCCACATGGTAGTGAGGTGGATTTTGATCATGAGAGCTTGGATACTTTAGGAGGCTGTATCTTCAGATCCAGATATTGGATTGGAGCTTATTTATAGTCAATGAAAATCTCTTGATGAGTAGAATCCATATTTGGTACTTAGGATCGGATTTGAGTTGAGTAAGGAGAGAAAAATATGAACATCCCACCAACCTAAGAGAGGTTTTGTGGGTTGGGTGTGTTACTGAGTGGTATCAGAGTTGAGTTCAAACTATAGGATTGAATGGGTCACCAAGCCCGCTTGAAACTATTTAAGAAAGTTTTTATTGATTCCTTAGTATGCATGATTTGGGTCAAATTAGCATGGATGCATATGCCAAAATATTTATGGAGTTGTCGAGGTATGTCCCTGATCTCAATGACGAGAAGGTGAGAGTACAACACTTTCTCAGTGGATAACCACATTCCTACGAGGATCAAATTGAGTTCGACAAACCAAATACATTGGAGGACACTATTCGGAAGGCCAAGTGTTGTTATGATTAGTCTAAGCATAAGCAAGAATCTTGAAAGGACTAGAAGAGGAAGGACACAAGTGGATTCCAGAAGAAGGGCTTCAAGTCATTCCCCTACAAGAATTCCAGGAAATGTGTATAGTTGGGTCAACCAAAAAGGAGTGTGCATCAACAAAATTTTCCATATCAAAGTGGAAATAGACCAGCGGAGAAAGCAAGAGAAAGAGTAGAGGATCTCAAGAAAGTACCTTTACAATGCTGGGGATGTGGAGAACCACAGTTGTTGAGGGATTGTCCCCACAAACAACATGACAATAGGAAGGTGTATAATGTGTAGGAGGCATCTACTGTCAATGATGTAGCCATAAGCATGCCAATAATTTATGCAACAATAGAGAATCGACAAGCGGACCGCCAAGCCTATGTGGTGGAATTGAAAGGTATTATTGTCGATCAACCTGTTTCTATTTTAATTGACCTAGGATCTAACCTTAGTTATATTTCACCTTGGGTTGTTGAAGTATGTTCATTATAGAGAAAGAAACATACAAGAGCATGGTTGGTTCAATTAGCCACTAGAACAAAGAGTAAAGTGGTTGAGTTGGTTGGAGCATGTCCAATCAAAACGAGTGGACTGCAAACTCATGAAGCCTTGAATATCCTACCCCTAGGTTCATATGATGTACTATTGGGAATGGATTGGCTAGCCACCCACAAGGAAAAAATAAATTGTTATGAGAAATTTTTGGAGTGTGAGGAAGATGAGGGTAGTGCAAGAATTTTGTAGGGCATTTGGAATCCAATTTCTATGAGGCATGTTAGAATAGTATAATTTGTGCTAATTCAGTGATTTTGCAGTGACACAAATTTTTTGTAGAAATCAAGGACTTTCATAGAACTTTCAATATTCATAGCGCCGACGTGCTAGTTGTTGGCACCATTGTTGTCAAAAACATAAATTTGGCATTTGGGACAAAATTTATAAGGTGGGAAATTAATAAATTAGTTTTATATGATTTTTTGTGCTCTCGGGTTTATGTAGGGTCATTGTTTCAATTTTCAAAAATATTGGGCCTGTAGGCCCAGTCTCCAAGTCAAGTCCCCAGCTATCAAGTATTCAAACCAAAGGTCAAGCCAAGCACCTAACACAACACACAATTAATCACAAAGTTAGCACCCAAGTCACCAAGCACAAGTCACAAGGGAAGAGCCCATGGGTCGATTGATTTCTCAACGTGTCAACATACAACAAGAGGCCCACATATATAAACACAAGAAAATGTTTTTTCTTTGTCAATGTGGGATAATACCAGCAGTGCAAAAAAAAAAATGCAGCGTTGAAACCCCCAATGCACCGTATGCCAGAGTATTTGCATGTTGCGATTCCAGGTGTCAAAGGTTATGCGCATAGGTATGAAATTGGCATAGATATTGGAAAAGAAGTTGAATCGACATTTCATTTTGGAGCATGTATCTTAGTTTTATCATCTCCACCGACAGTGCACAAAGTGTTCTTGACATTGCATTGAATGTGAAAATTGGAAATATTGTTTTCATAATTGTTAAAGACATTTTGTTCATTACGTTCATCATGGATATGCCAATGGAAGTAGGATCTGTTTGGAATACCATTCTTAATGAGAATTTTTCATATAATCCTAAGCATTCAGAAAAAATCAAGTTTGTATTCAAGCCATGATACATTTTTGACCAATTATTAGTTTTTACAGTTAGACCCCAAAAATGTGGAAGATTTGGTGGCACTTGGAATAATGGATTTGCAGATAAACGAATCATAAATCATTCACAAAGGAATGGAAAAATGTGGAGGGATTTTGAGTTAATTCCATACTGTGAAATGGAATTAAACCATTTAGACAACCATTTTTCTTCACGGGGCAACATTTTCTTGTAGAGCAGTTAACTGACATTTCTCTTGTTTCAACAAACCACACTTTTATGAAATCTCATTATTATTATAATATTCATAGTTGTTAGAGATTATTTGTTTTTGTAACCATTTTCCAAACATTAGTCTGGCATATGATGTGTTAGGGAGTGATAGTGTGAATGTTGGGAACATGTTACAATGAAAGTCTTGAAAGAGATCTCGAATGAAGGAAGAGAGTCAATGGGTAACTATAGGATTTGATGGATTTCATATGGACATAGCTTTTAGCTAGTTGATCCATGATTTTAGGGATTTATTAGTGTTTCTAGGAAAAATAATCGACAATCCAAAAATACCTGGATAACTCCGTATTTGCAGGGAATATGTGGCAAAGCATTCCATCAACATATACAAGGCCAAGTTCATCATCATACAATCATCCTGCATCAGTCAAATCTTGAACAGGCGGTCAAAGTGTCAAAAATATCCTTCGTTGTGCAACCTGATGCACAAATTCTAAAGGATACAGTGGCGCAAGGAGCTCGTTGTGCAACTGTCACAGAGAATTAGATCACCTCCAAGTCAGTAAGGAGTGAAATTGTCACAGAGTAGCAGATCACCTCCAAGTCAGGAAGGAAAAGTCAGCAAGTATGCCAACTCATCTCCAATGAATACCAAGGTCAAGGATATTTGTATCAGGGAATCAAACATCTTTTTCCTCAAGTTGTTATATGTCATTAATATAGTCAATTTTGACCCCTTTTTATTATCAGTTTGTTCATAATTTTCTTCCAGAACATTGTGTAATTGTAACTTGATTTAGAAAGGAAGATCCATTCGAATCTTCAAGGATAGGATATGATTTTTTGTATAAATTTTATGAATCAACATGAACTCAAGAGGGGGGGGGTGTATTGGGAGTTTCTATTGTCTACATTGTGTAACTTAATTTCCTGAGATTAATTAAAGTTTGAACTAGAAGTACCTAGAATATGATATCTGAGATACATGTAAATATTTCTCCTTTGCCTTGTGATCTCATATGAAATGTATTTTTCTTGTTTTAATCATTATATGTGTATGTTCTCTTCTATATGTTCAAGTGTGATACATGTATGTGAATTCATCAGAATTTGATGCTCTGTGCATGTGTTAGCTTCTAGTAGGGAAACCCCCCCTATGGACTACACTAGGGTTCAGAATGTAGGCAGATCTAAGTGTCTAAAAGTCTCCTACTTTTCTAAATACCCCGAACATACCCCAAATTCATACATGAAAGACAAAGTGAAAAGATCAGGTGACTTTGCCTTTTACTCCTCGTCTGGTGTCGATCCTCTCGCGTTCGATAGCTCCACTGACTGCAAGCATCCTCCCAAGGATGAAATGCATTCAAAAATAGATAAACAGGGAACTACAAACATGCATCTCATATATAAATCATGGGCTAGATGTTAGAATAAAGCATAAATCAAATACAAACATTTGACACATCATATTTCGGGACAGGAAAAGTATTTATTTTATTGATATCACAGTGTTTACTTACAACAAGGTTGGCAACTGCTCCACGAACCTGGTTCGGGCTCCTCTTCACCAAGATCCAACTGCACTTCCACGTATCTTTCTCCTCTCAAACTTCTTCTAGGGAAGTGGAATAGGCATATGATGGAGGAAAAAGGGAAAAAGGGAAAAATGGGAAATTCTGAGGCAAATCTCACAAGGTGGCTGCAATTTCTTGGGGCAAGGAGGGGAGGTGAAATGGGAATAATTTCAGTGTTCTTATGCTTGGCTTAGGAATGAGACCCCAACACCTCCTTTTATATGAAAAAAGTATGGTTATTAGGTTGGGTGACGGGCTATAGGCGGTGGATTAGTTGGGAAACTACCCAATAGCCCGTAATCTCAACGAATTACTTGCAACTTTTTATTTTTTGCAACTTTTGTGAGTATACGTGGGTTGCAGTGGTGCAACTATCATACATACATGGGTTGTAGCGGTGCAACATGTGTACATATACGAGTAGTAATGGTGTAGGGAGGGTACACAAAGTGTGTTTTTAAGAAGAGAAACTCAGTGATGGCTTGGCAAAAATGGAAAGTAAGAGGGCCTGATGCCAGGTATGCATGTGTAGAGAAATTTAGGGTTATAACAGATGCCCCCTAATGTGTGAGGTCATAAGAGCATCTGATGGCCGAAATACATTACAAATATTTACCAACATACGAAGCGAGTGAGCCCGGGACCAAAGTTTGGGAGGTGCCATTTGCAAAAATAACAATTGTCTCTTCGAGGCAGGCATACCCATGCTCGGGATGAAATAAATCATGGCTGCCAATTAGATACACTGCAGATCCATGTCATATAACTATATAAAGTGTAGCTGTGAGAAATACACAATGGATCTACATCTCAAAATCAAAGATATATAAGTATAGTATCCATCTTCAAGAAGCCAACGACGCCTGATGGCTAAAGATGAGGCCTTCAAAGCTCAAGAAACAACTTCAAGATCTTCAAAAATTGGGTAGGAGTGTAATGTGAGTGTACGAACTCACTACCCAGAGGTCTTCGATGACTTGTCGAAAAAATATAAGAGGATCTTGATGATCAGACAAAGAACTTCATTGATTTCAAAAAAGGACTTGATTGGAATTTCGGGATGGCCGGGCATGAGGTCAGGAGAAAAACTACAAAAAGGTCAACTCAGGTTGGGTAAAACTTCCCTTGGAAAATATCAGGACAGATGATCAGACTCAGGAACATGACTTTGACATAAGTTCACAATGCAGGAGGCAACGCAAACTCTCCATGTTTTTGGAAGAATAACCAAACAGAGGAGGACAAAGCTCTATGTAGCGAGAACAAATTCCTAAGGTCATATTAGATCCCAAATCTTGACGAAAAAAAAAGGATGTGATTTGTCCAAGGGCGACTAATTGTGCTACCATAAAGAGAAAATATATTTCCCGTCCTCTTTTTGGGGTTTTTTTTTATTTTGTTTGTCTTTTTCAATATTTTTAAAGAGCTTGAAAAAGAATAAAATAATGCTACGTTACAAAGGAGGAACGAGTGTCACAAGAATACTAGTTCCAATCGCAAGGAACATACTAATGATCAGAGCAAGGAGACATGTACAGGAAAAGGACACTCGGTAAAATTCCTCCATGGGTCAAGGTGTCAAGACACAGAGTCAAAGCGCTACAAGGCTTGCATATAAGGCATGCTTCAAAGGTTCAGTTGAGAGCAACATGGAGCCAGAATTAGGCCAAAGACGCAGGGATGAAAATGCAATTAATAAGACACAATGAAAATCCACTTCAATGTAACTTTAACGAGCCCAGAGAAGGTAAAATCGGTAGTTTTCTCACGTTTAGAGATTCTAAAAAAACGTAAAAGAAGACTCCACTGGGGTACCTTTTTCGAAGGTAGTCTAGTCGATTCGAAAAAGGGGTAAAATAGCACCGAAAAGACATCTATTCAAAGCCATTTTAACGAGTGTGACAAAGACAAGATCACTCGACAATGTTTTCAATTTTAAGGAGTCTGAAAAGAGCTTAACTATGGACTCACAACCTTTTTCTAAATTTAGTCTTCTTAGCCCAAAAAAGTATAAAATCTACTTAGGAGAACTCTCCCGATGAGATGAATCTCTCGAGGTGTAAATTTTTCCTCCTTAATCTACGGGCCAAAAAAAGGGGTAAAATCATGCTAGTAGATTTTTTTCTGGACCAATTTAACGAGTGTGAAAGAACAAGGTCACTCGATGATCTTTTCAATTTTAAGGAGTTTGAAAAGAGCTTAACTATGGACTCCGTAGGGGATGTTCTTCTGGACCAGTTTAATGAGTGTGAAAGAACAAGGTCACTCGATGATATTTTAAATTTTAGGGAGTCTGAAAAGAGATTAACTATGGACTTCGTAGGGGTTCCTTTTTCGTAAATTTAGTCCCTCAGGCCCGAAAACGGGTTAAACTTATACCTGAGAATACTCTTCTAGTGAACCGAAGTTCCTAGAGTATACCTTTTGTTTGCAAAATTGACCATCTGGACCGAAAAAAGGGTAAACTACCACCAGACAGGCATGCCTTCCAATTTTATTTTGGTGAGCGTGAAGGAAAACAAGATCGCTCGACAATCTTTTCATGTTTTGAGATTCTGAAAAGGGCTTAAAGAAGACTCATTTTTGGGAGTCCCGAGGGTGAGGCCAAGAGTGATGACACATCAGACGTATGTGGCTCAATCTTGTAATTAGGACAAGACTAACAAGGAATCCTGAGCCTAAAGTCATTAACGATGACATGGACACAAAAATGCAATAAAGATCTAACTAGGACATCCATGTAAAGGTAGGCTCTACCACCAAATTACGACACTTCTAGGGCAACAATGATGGTTCAGTGTCGCAGTTCGGTGGGATCAATCCTATGGAAAAGAGGAAAATACAACGTGATGCAGAAAGTGGAGGTGGAAACCTAACTTATATGCAAAGAGTTGGAAAAAACAAATTTTACCAAAGGACCTTTAAAAGTTACCCATCTCCCAAATTTTTTTCCAAACCAAAAGTGAAGTTCATCGTAACATCCAATAAGAAACTCAAGAACCATGCTAAACGATTTTCAAGCCAGAAAAAATGGCAAAAGGGTTCAAAAAAGTGGAAAAAAGGCCAAAAAGGTCTATAAATAGAAGCTGACAACTCATTTTCACCATTGCAAATTGAGAATTAACCAAAAATTGAAAAACACCCCTTTGCTAAAAGAGTTGATTCCAGGAGCTTCAGAGGACGAAACGAACTTCCGCTTGGACCAAGTAAGTAAAAAATCACCCCTCTTGCATTTTCATACTTAATTTATGTATTTATTTTAGTTTTTGGAGGGGTGCGCCCTCCTAAAAATGGGCAGGTCCACGTGTACGCAGGTTGTCTAAGGACAGCCCGCGTATGCCTGCGATAACATAGAAAAAATGAAAATGCAAGAGCTAACTCTCCCCTTGAACTTGTCATGTAACAGGATGTATGTCCACTGGAGAGAGAGGGAGCACAAGGATATTGATATCTTGGTCGATGAGGACCTTACTTCTATGGCCGCATTGAAACAATGCAGGCTATGGAAGTTCTACCGATGTCCATTCATGAGGGAACAACCCAGGCTGCTGAATGCCTTGTTGGATTATTGGCACCCTGACACTGAGGCATTTATGCTGGAGGGGTAGTTGTTGAATCCAACGATTGAGGAAATATACTTTTTGACTGGCCTCTCGAGGACAGGGGAACCAATCAACTTGCGTTCATTCCCCCCTGGGCCCTACAACATCGCTGAGCTGATCAGAATGCATTGCGAGACTGACACTGAGAAAGTAGGTTCTCAGGTGCCAATCCACAAGATTACCAACCTATCACTAAAGGCGATAGTTTTGTTTATTGGGTGGATCACTGGATCCACAGCCTTACATCAGGTCTCCCGGGCGCACATGTATTGTGCGATGCAGTGCCTAAACGCACGAGTATTCGACTAGACCACGACCATGCTTGACTGCATGAAGAGACAACTCACAGAGTGTCAAGGGAAGAGTAACAAAAACTTTGGGTTCGATACCATTTTATGTTCATTCTTCTTTGAGAGGGTACCCAACCTTAGTCCATGAGAGACAGTGTGGGGGCATGTGGCCTCCTTCCCAACAATGAGTAGATGGGAAGCATTGTTGCCGCGATAGGGGGGAGGAAGGACCATAGAGGCCTTTGACGACAAATGTTTTGATTGGTGGGCATGACAGATTCCAGTGATAGAGGACTACCCCTACGATGGAATCAACTTTTCTAGGGATTCAAACATGCCCATACCTCCTGGAGAAGAGCGAGGAGAGATAGGTACGTTTGTTTTTTTAAAGTTATTTAATATTTTGTTTCTTTTCTAATATATATCATTTTTTATTTGAATCAGAGTATCTAACAACTATGTATCTATTATGTACAGATGTGGGACCAATGCATCCAACAGACTTATTGAGGACCAGGCAGCGTCCTCGACCAGAGGCAATACCAACAGTAGTCGCCGGACCAGCAGCAGCAGCAGGGGGACCTCCGACCGGAGAGGCTGAGAGATTTTTGAGACAGGTGGAGCAAAACCTCACCGCGCTCACTGGTGCAGTTCCCATGGCCGAGATCGAGGATATCCCGCCATCATGTAGTTGGTGTGCCACAAACCTGGGTCCAACTCTTCCGGCATTTGGAGAACGCCATTGTTCACTATGGCAGGGCCAACAGACCCCTTGCTTAGGTAGGATGGACCACTTATGTGCCGAGGGAACTCTTTTTGTATATTTTTGATGGCATAAGCCCTGTGATGTATAGTGGATATGCATTTTTGAGGCATTCACACCCACCTATGTACTCTGAGAGTTTTTGATATATATATATGTATTTACATATTTTATGTCTTAATGGATCACAGTTTTACAAATGTATGTACATGTGTATGTGTGTGGTTTTTTTTTATGTGTATGCAATATGCCAATCTAATACTTGATTATCTATAGTATCTGTCATTTGATTTAATCTCCTAGGAACATGGATATACGTAATGTAATCAAAGCAATGTTCTAAGAGACGTACCCTAAGGAATCGTTGGTGTAGAGTAGGATCATAAACGTGGTAAACCCCATTTAACTAGGACACAACTAGTTGAGCGTCTAAGTAGACCTGGAGGTAAGAGATACTATGCTACAAAGCGTCACAAAGAAACTCTATCACTACGCTGTATTCAACGACATTGTTTGTGGCGTCACTTAAATAGATACCTCCAGAAGATAGTAACTGGCCTTGAGGCATGAAAATCACCCAAGTTGTGGAAGCAAGCCTCTGAGTGTGTCGGTTGGCGTTGTCCACAAACCCAATGAACACCTCTGATTCACTTGACATCTTCCACAGTGAAAAAGATGACATAAATAATGACATGTCCATAAAAAAAGAAGACAAAAAACTAACTATATAAGAACTATACATATGTACAAGAAGTTACCCAGGCGACCAACCTACGAGTAATACTTCTTGAGGTAGAGCCCATTTCTAGGCTCCGCCAAAGCATTTCCCTCAAAGTCAACCAGACAATAAGAGCCCTTCTTTAAAACCTCCTTCACTATGAAAGGTTTGAACCACATGGGTTTGAACTTGCATGCCCCCAGGGTATCCTTATCTTGGTCATAGACCGAGACAAGGTCGCCTTCGGAGAAAATCCGAGGATGAACGAACTGATCATATTGACACTTGACCCATTGCTTGTGATCCTTGTTAGCCAAGCCTGCATCACGACGTTTCTCATCGAGCTGCTCGAGATATAATAAGTGTTCCTCAAGCGGTGAAGTGTATGGAAATAACTCTATTGCCAACTTTAGAGATGGGATTTGGCACTCTATTCGAAAGACTGTTTCCATCCTGTAAACGAGTTGAAAAGGTGAAAAACCAGTGGCAGTCTTTATAGACGTTTGGTAGGCCTATACTGCCGAGTACAACATTAAATGCCAATTTGACTTGGCAGAGTTGATCATTCGCTGCAGAATAGTCTTGAGAGACTTATTCACAACTTCCACCTGACCATTCACTTGTGGGTAGTAGGGTGATGAATTCTCTTCCCTCAACCCAAGATTTTATGAATACTCAGACATCATTTAGTTCTGAAAGTGATTGCCATGGTCAGTGAAAATCTCCTTCGGGATGCCGAACCTTGATACTATCTGGTTAAAAATAAATAGAGTTGCGGTTTTGTCATCATTGTTGAATGTTGGCATAGCCTCGACCCACTTTGTGAAGTAGTCTATCACTACGATGATATAACGATGCCCCCTGGCTGAATTCGGGTGGCATGTAGTATAATCAATACCCCACTTGGTGAAGGGACCAACAACAATGACGGGAAACATGGGAGAAGGATGTGCCCTCATATTTCGAGAGAAGATCTGACACAAGTGGCACTTATTGACTGACTCAACACAATCCTTGATCAACGTATTCCAAAAGTAACCGGCTCGTAGAATCTATTTTGATGTTGACAACCCAGAAAAATGACCTCCACATGCTCCAGTGTGGCAGTTGTTAAGAACGAGTTCTGCTTCTTCATGAATGAGGCATCGACGAAGGATGGAGTCTACACTTTGACGATACAAAGTGTCATAGAGTATGAGATAGTTTTGTTCCTGATGGCATATACGTTGATGCTCATCGCAAGAAGCAGAGGAGGGACACTTCAAATTTTGGAGATAGACTAGTATATATCGATACCAGGGGTCCAAAGATGAAATCAGAAAAAGATCTCCTTTAATCGGTGATTCTTCGGGTGTAACATCACCTGATTCGACTAGAAGTTACAAAATAAGTTCTGAGAAGACCAACGACTTTTTGGATTTCACGGAAACAAAATCCAAGTCAAATTCCTAGAGGATAACAATCCATCTACTGATCTTTCTGCCAATTACACGTCATGTCAACACGTATTGGAACGAATTCACAATGACAATGATGATGGTCTTGAGAAGAAGGATATAATGACAGAACCATTGGACAACATGCAATGTTTCCAATGCAAGCTTCTCAACATGGGATTATTTGAGTTCCGGTCTAACTAGGCCTTGACTCAGGTAATAAATCACATGCTCTTCGAGCAAATCGTCCTCTTGAACCAATACCATACTGATGGTCGACTTTGCGGCAACCAAGTACAATAAAAAATATTTACTATAATTGGGAGGTCAGAGCAGAGGGGAAAATGTGAGGGCGTGTTTCAACGCTTCGAAAGAGCGTTGAGCGGCTTCGTCCCATAGAAAGGGACTCCCTTTTTCAGTAAACACATGAACCCTTTAGTGATCTCGACATAGTTTGCGATAAAACGATGAAGGGAGTTTGATTTTCCCTGTAAGCTTTGAAACCAAGGGACTTTGCATGGGGGAGGAAACTGAACTATCGCCTCAACCTTTAGAGGATCGACCATGATCCCTATTGTTGAAACTACGAAACCTAAAAGATGACCTGACGTCACGCAAAAACTGCACTTGCTGGGATTCAGGCAAATCTGATAGTAGCGACATCGTTCAAAGATAAGTCGGAGGTGCGTGGGATGATCATATCTCTTACGAGATCGTGATGATAAATCATCGAGATAAACCTCGACTATATGTTTGAGATCGTGGAAAGAAAAAGACATGGTTTGCTGAAAAGTGGCTCCAACATTCTTCAGGACAAAATGCATCTTACGATAATAAAATGTGCCCCACAGACATATAAAAGATGTTTTATGCTGGTCCTCGGGTTTGATCTGAATCTGATTATATCCCGAGAAACCGTCCATGAATGAAAATACCTTACAACCTATGCATTCATCGACAATATGATCAATGAATGGGGTGGGGAAATTATCCTTTGGATAGGCCTTGTTCAATTCATGAAAGTCCATGCACACTCGAATCATACCCTGTTTTTTGTTAACCAGAACGAGATTTGGCACCCATTTCGTCAACTGTACGGGGTAGATGAAACCATCTTTAAGCAGTTTCTCCACTTCAACCTTAATAGTTGCTGCTTTCCGAGGATTCACTGGATGAATCTTTCATCGTACTAGCTTGGCGTCAGGATAAGTTGTTATCTCATGTTCGACGATTCTTGGATCAATGCATGGCATTTCCTCGTAAGACCAAGCAAAAACATCATGAAATTCCTTAAATAAATTTGTATAGATCTTAATCTCTTCTGGGGAGAAATCCGCTCCGACGAATACATTCTCCACGACACCAGGGTTTCTAGAGATTTCAATAGGTATTGTTTCAACGATAGTTTCCATATTACCCTCGTTATAAATTGCGTGCGTATTTAGAGGATTAATAGGACAATACCTATCTCCAGTCATAGTCAACACGAATTGACCCGCCTCTATTCTTCTTAACTCTGGGAGAAAATAGGATCTGTGATGGAGATCATCCCAGGGTCTTTCTAGACCGATCAATGCCTCTATAATCACCTCATCATAGGGAAAGACAAAATCTGAAGAATCGGTAGTGGCGAGGGAACCTTGAGCCTAGATAGGCTCGAGAACTAGATCTAACTCATGTGCGGGAGTCAGATCGGGGTCGGCCAAATCTTCCTGGACAATAGTGTACGCAACTTCTACCATGGACAAGGGCATGGCCATGCCAAGATGCCATGTCCCTTCCATCGGAGCTGATTGGGAAGGAAGAGTCCACAGATCATTAAAGTAAGTCATACAGAACGACGACACTTGAAAAATATTATCCCTAGGTTGGTAGGGGATAACCGATATGAGATTGACATCGCCAGAAGGAGGTGGGTAATCGAAGGTACCCATCAAAGGTGGGCACAAAACAACCCCTATGTTGATGACGTCGGGCTGAGGGTTATCAATCATCGGGACCGTGGATGTCTCCGATGAAGAGTCAGGACGAGAGAAGGACAACTGATCAATGGATACGATATGACCCTTGTGTAGAAACAACAAGACTCGAAAAACTGTGGCAACCACTGCATGCATATCATAGGTCCAACTCCTTCCTAACAGAAGGTTGTAGTCAAGAGGCACATCGTCCACTTCAAATTCGAAGCACATAGTCTTCCCTCCTAACTACATGGGGAAAGAAGGGATGATACCATGTGGTTTGAAAGAATGAGCGTCGAAAGCAGTAAGTAGAGTAGGTGATGGAGACAAAACAGGTTGGCCAATGGCCTTCCAACATGCCAATGACATCACGGATGTCGAGGCGCCCTCATCAACCACCGTGCGAAAAATATTCTGGATAAAAATTTTCGTGGTGTAAGCCACTACTATCTGAAATGCAACGTGGTATCGGAGACAAGGTCTCAAGTCAATCATATCAAGCATGATCGTTCTTGGATTACAAGTCTCGGTAGATCCTAAGGCAAGTAACAAAGCCTTTCTCTACAAAGGGCGGCTCTAGAGGACCTCCAAAGAAAACATCACGTAAGGGGTTTGTGATAAATCCTCCACCACAGAGTAATTTTGGGTGGCCCTAGCATTTGGATTGTGAGAAGATTTCTTGAATGCCCCTTTCGAGATGCGTTTCATTGTTTCACCCATCATCTTCTCAATTTGTAGGGGAACAGATGGGTTTATGACTTCTTTACCCTTTTAACAGATTTTGACTTCTTGTAGTCATGTGCCCTAGTTGTTATGAAAGCATCACCTTTCAACATATAAACGTTCGCAACCGAGGGATTACTAGAAGACGGAGGGGGTCCTTGACTTCCCCCATCCACACTTGTAGAGGCTTGAGTGAAAATTTTCCATGAGGAAATGGGTTCGTTAACACATCAGGATGTTGTTGTGCCAATAAATGTTGGGCCTCTGCAAGTCGAGGGCACAGGTGAGTCAGGTGGTCTTTCGTGCAAAGGTTACACAAATACTTTGAATTTCTCTTCTTTGTGTTTCCCCGTCAACATTTTTGGTGGGTTTTTTATCCCCCTTACCCTTCTTGTTTCGTTGTTTTTTCTTTCTGTTAGACTGTTGTTTTTCCTTCGGGTTCGTCGAATGCACACTGTGTACGTCCGACGTTTGAGTAGGGGAAGCAACCGAACCAGAGTTCTGGTTGGGCGTTGTCTGCTGTATTGAAAATTGTTGCAATTGATTTGACAACTGATCAATGGGATTTTCTTGTGTTGAACCAACTATACCATTAGCATGTGGTCCAGACTTGTGTCTGGCCTTGTCAAGGATGGATCGTGGCGCATCTAGTAAAACTTCATAGATTAAACCAGACTGAGAGTATATTAGTTCAAGTTGTTGAGCTCTCATTATCACCTCTTCCTCAAAAAACACTGTCGAAGTTGCAACATCCTTGGATAACTGAGGTACCAAAGACTTAAGGAACCACTCCAACAGGAAATTTGGTGAGACCGGTACTTTTATCAAACTATTCCAATGCCGCCATTCTCGGATGTGATCCGAGATATGATCAGCCTTTTTTTGCTCAAAGTTGGCCAACAAATCGGTGTCGGTATCATATCTCACAGGTAGTTGGAAATGGTTTAGGAAAACCATTTCCAAATTTTTAAAGTAAGAGTATCTTGAGCGGTCGAGCTCGATGTACCATTTTGTGGCACTCCCGATAAGAATGCATTAAAACAGGCGCAATTGTATAGAGTCGTCATGCAGCAAGTTTGACAAGCACCATAGGTGAAAAGTAGTCACGTGATCACCTGGATCTTCGTTAGGCTTACCTTTGAAATTCAGAGTGTCCGAGGGAAACTTAGTTGACATGGGGGGCCAACACGAATTATGAAAAATTGGGTTGTTTAACAACCTTGACAAGTTTGGCAAATGTAAAGTCGCCAGAAATGGTAGTTTGGGTTGTTGACTATGTACAGGAAGAAAGGAGCCTGGATTTTGACTGGCACTAGGCTACCAGGAAAATTTGGGTTACTACCCAGGGGTCTGGTAAATACCATGGCCTTGGCCAGTGTATGGATACTGCATTTTTTGGGGCATCATCGACTGATTCCTGTAATTGGACGTTGAGGGCTGGGCGGGGATTTCTCCCTACATTGTGTTCTAAAGATTCTGGAAAGGGTTGCCCCCTGTCGATCCAACGGGCATAGGTATTGAGCCTTGCCCGAGGTTCCATTGACCATGGAAGGGGTTTCCCCTAGTCGGCATCCCTGACGAGTGAAATAATTCCTGCCATGGATTCCAGAGTCTTTGTGAGGAGAAGACTCTTGTGTTTTCCCCGTAGGAATAGTACCCTGCATAGGATTCTGTTTTCCAAAACCAGGGTTGCCCCCGGACGAGATGGCAGATGAAGAGAAAGCGTTATTACCAAATGCGTTGAACAAAGAGAATGACATTGAACCCACCAGTGTGGTGTAGGAAGAAGGTCCTAGACTGCCTGCTCCAAACAAGCTGTAGTTCATGTTTGGCCCGACGGATTGCTGGGGAGAATCGTCGAGCAAGGGGGACGAAGGAGGTATATGACCCCTGCCATAAGGGATAGCATTATAGGGGGATGAGGTTCCCCCCATGGACCCTTTCAAAGGAGTGTTTGAGCTCCCTGCCCCTAGACCCATGGTTTATAGGGTGGAGTAGGTGAGGACAAAGTTCATATCAAATATGGGCATCTCGTATGAAAACGGAGGGCCCATCGCACTCTGTGTGAACGGAGAGCAGTGATCTCCACCATAGACGGAATCAGAACACTTCCCGAAGTAGAGGTGGTCGAGACCAATGTGGTCCAGACTGACGAAGGTGGGTTAGGAGGTAGAATGTCGCCAGTGGTGGAAGTCATTGAGGGAGTGTGAGGACTCCCTGATGAAAGAAACATTTGCTTCCATAGCTGCTTGCAGGACTATCTGACGCTCGTGATGTGTTACCCTTGGAGGGGCAAGGTATATCAAAATTGGCGTCGAAGA
>SNQJ01S0017004.1:152183-165561 GCA_010110895.2 Picea sitchensis
TATAATTGTTTTTTTCTGCCATTTATCCATGAGTGGGCCTAATGGTTAAGAACATGTATTTATTCTTAAGAGGTTACAAGTTCAAATCCAGAGGGGGGTAGGGTATGTATACCTCCGTAGACTTTACCAGTCAAATTGATGGGTGGAGGGAGGTCCCTTGTCCCACAAAAAAGGGGGTCTCATACACCAATTTGGTGTGGCTTAGCCGTGACCTTAAAAATAGATTATTATTATTATTATTAATGTTTTTTTGTCACTCAACTTTTTCGACAATAAATCAAAATGAATGAAATAACATCATGATTTAAATACAATATACAATTGTTAATTGTGTTCTATGTTTGTTACATTTCTAATGGTTGTAAATTTCCCATGGTTATAAATAGAATCGTCTCATGGTTATAAATAGAATCAATGTTATGATTTGATTGTGGTTATATAATTGTATGAGGTTACATTGTCACATCCAACAATACAACTCAAACACATTGAAATAAATACAAAATTCCAAAAATATTTTATGATAATAACTTTGACTTTTTTTTAAGAATACTTAATTACTATCAATATACTTGATTGAAATTCCTCATAAACGTAGAGTAACCATTAGATTGTGCACTTCTAAAAATTAAAATACCCTAGGTGCTACACTAATTGATCAAATATAATATGTTTAGGGACCCACCCCTTTCCTTTTCACTTTCACTTACTTTAAGTTCACCATGTCATAAATGATTAGTTTAATTTTTTTAAATATTTGTTGTACTCATTTTCATTTTCCCCTGCTTTAAGTGCATTACATTTTGTGATTTATGATTTTTTTTTTAAACTTTAATTTTATCACAGGAAAATCATCAAGATCATAACCACCATCAAGATCATAACCACCATAGATTAATTTGAGTACATGAAAATCATCAAGCTCATACCCAACATAGATTATAAGGTACCTCACATCCCCATTTTTAAGCTCATACCCAACATAGATTATAAGTTACCTCACATCCCCATTTTTAAGGCTATAGGGTCCTCATAACCCCATGATGAACAAAATAAAATAACAATTCAAATCAAACCCACCACACAATCCAAATCCAATTCCAAGTAATCAGTATGGGGATGTGGCCACCTACTTTATGCAAATCAAACCCACCACACAATCCAAGTAATCACTATGGGGATGTGGCCACCTACTTTACCTTTTTCTCTACGTCTGGTGTCGATCCTCTCACGTTCGATAGCTCCACTGACTGCAAGTCTCCTCCCAAGGTTGACCTACATTCACAAATAGATAAACAGGGAACTACAAACATGCATCTCATATATAAATTATGGGTTAGATGTTAGAATAAAGCATAAATCAAATACAAACATTTGACACATCATATTTCAGGACATGAATTTTTTTTGTTTTATTTATATCACAATGTTCACTTACAACAAGGTCAGTGACTGCTCCACGAACTTGGTTCTGGATCCTCTTCACCAAGCTCCAAATGCGCTTCCATGTATATTTCTACTCTCAAACTTCTTCTAGGGAAATGGAATAGGCTTATGATGGAGGAAAAAGGGAAAAATGGGAAATTCTGAGGCAAATCTCACAAGGTGGCTGCAATTTCTTGGGGAAAGGAGGGGATGTGAAACAGACAGAGTTTCATTGTTCTTATGCTTGGCTTAGGAATGGGACCCCAACACCTCCTTTTATATGACAAAAGGATGGTTATTTGGTTGGGTGATAGGCTATAGGTGGTGGATCAATTGGGAAACTACCCAAAAGCCAGTAATCTCAACGAATTCCTTGCAAATTTTTAATTTTTGCAACTTTTGTGAGTATACGTGGGTTGTAGTGGTACAACTAGCATACATACACAGGTTGTAGTGGTGTAGCAGACATACATACGCAGGAATTAATGGTGCAGTGTCTGTACATCTTCAAAAATAATGTTTTTAAGAAGAGCAACTCAGTGATGGCTTGGAAAAAATGGCAAGTAAGAGGGCCTGCTGCCAGGTATGCATGTGTAGAGAAATTTAGGGTTATATGTCATTAATATAGTCAATTTTGACCCTTTTTTATTATCATTTTGTTCATAATTTTCTTCCAGAACATTGTGTAATTGTAACTTGATTTAGAAATGAAGATCCATTTGAATCTTCAAGGATAGGATATGATTTTTTGTATAAATTTTATGAATCAACATGAACTCAAGAGGAGGGGGAGTGTATTGGGATTTTCTATTGTCTGCATTGTGTAACTTAATTTCCTAATATTAATGAAAGTTTGAACCAAAAGTACCTGGAATATGATATCTGAGATACATGTAAATATTTCCCCTTTGCCTTGTGATCTCATATGAATTGTATTTTTCTTGTTTTAATCATTATATGTGTTTGTTCTCTTCTATATGTTCAAGTGTGATACATGTATGTGAATTCATCAGAATTTGATGCTTTGTGCATGTGTTTACCTGCTCTATTTATGTTATAATTGCTTTAGGATTCATCCATGATAGATGCCCTAAAGAATTAGTGTCTTTTCTCTCTGAGTATTCTACTACAACAACAATTAAATTGGTATAAGGAGTGTTTTCTATCTTGCCTAAGATAAATTATCTTTCAAATTGACCAGTGGTCAATCACTTGTTAGTCTCTTATCCTATGACTCCATTGCCCAATGGACCTTCAATCTTCTCTGCTACCAACTCTATAAACCATGTTTTGTTCTAAAGAACTATCCTTTGAGTTAAACCAAATCAATCCTTTCTATGACTGATTTGAAAGAGAAAGGTCTCTCTGGGTTGGAAGGGCTAGCTTCCAGCCTCAATTTGGTTTTTGGTTACCTCTGTGACTTGCATCCATAGCCAGGACAATTTACAAAGTGATAAAATGACAAATAACAGTGTTGCAACCCAAGAAGTTTAGCATAAAATGGTGTCCCTTGTATTCTATACAAGTGATAGACTCATTAGAAAGCAAAGATTTAAGGGTTGAAGATCACTTAGTGTTGCGGGAATTAAGAGACGTGTTTCTAGAAGAGAGTCCAGGACTACCTCCGAAGAGAGATCTCAATTTTTCAATAGATCTTGTGCTTGGAGCTGTGCCAACATCCAAATTTCCTTACAATATGATTACCCCAGAGTTGGAGTTGAAGGTGTAGCTAAAGGAAATGTTTGATAAACTTTATATCAGGCTGAGTGTGTCCCCGTGGGGAGCACCAAACCTGTTTCTAAAGAAGAAGGATGCTACCTTGAGACTATGCATTGACTATAGGCAATTGAACAAGATGAACATCAAGAAAAAGTATTATTTTCCTAGGAAAGACAATCTCTTTGATCAACTCAAAGGATTAACCGTTTTCTCAAAGAATGATTTGAGGTCAGGATATCACAAAGTCATAATAAAGGATGAGGAAATCTGCAAGACTAGATTTAGAACAAGGTATGGGCACTATGAATTCGTTGTGGTGCCATTTGGGATTAAAAATGCACCAATTACATTCATGTGTTTAATGAATTGCGTGCTCAACAAATATTTAGACAAGTTTGTCTTAGTGTTTGTGGATGAAATATTTGTGTATTCCAAGAAAAAATAAGAGCATGAAGAGAATCTCAGGATGGTGCTACAAGTGTTGAGAGAGCACCAATTGTACGCTAATTTCAGAAAGTGTGACTTCTTTCAAAAGGAAATCCAATATCTAGGCCATGTAATATCAGTAGACGGAGTGGCAATGGATCATCAAAAGATCAAGGCAATCACGGATTACCTTACCGCTAGAAATGTGGCATAAGTAAGATCCTTCATGGGATTGGATGGATATTACAAGATATTCATAAAGTGATTTTCCAAGATTGGTAATCTTATCACTTCACTACAAAGGAAAGGGAATAATTTTATATGGTCACCAAAGTGTGAAGAAATATTCCACCAGATGAAGCATCTTCTAAATAAAGCCCATGTTCTGAAGATTGCAAACCCAGAAAAAGATTTCTTGGTTTGTACAGATGATTTCAAGGAAGGACTCAGTGGAGTTCTCATGGAAGATAGGCAAGTAATTTTCTACAAATCATTTAAGTTGAATGAGCATGAGAAAAAGTATGTTAGCCACGATCTAGAATTGGAAAAAATCATGCATGCATTGAAGATGTGGAGACATTACTTGCTCGGAAGACGATTTGTCNATGGATATTACAAGATATTCATAAAGTGATTTTCCAAGATTGGTAATCTTATCACTTCACTACAAAGGAAAGGGAATAACTTTATATGGTCACCAAAGTGTGAAGAAATATTCCACCAGATGAAGCATCTTCTAAATAAAGCCTATGTTCTGAAGATTGCAAACCCAGAAAAAGATTTCTTGGTTTGTACAGATGATTTCAAGGAAGGACTCAGTGGAGTTCTCATGGAAGATAGGCAAGTAATTTTCTACAAATCATTTAAGTTGAATGAGCATGAGAAAAAGTCTGTTAGCCACGATCTAGAATTGGAAAAAATCATGCATGCATTGAAGATGTGGAGACATTACTTGCTCGGAAGACGATTTGTCCTAATGACCGACCACTATGGTCTGAAGTACCTATTTGACCAACCAAGGTTGAATGCTAGATAAGTCAGGTGGATGGCGTTGATTAGAGAAATTTATTTTGAAATCAATTACATCAAAGGGAAGGAAAATGAAGTGGAATATGCGCTCAGTTGAAGCGTTCAGAGAGTACACTTATCAACTGCAAGTGTAGGAGAGTCTGACATCAAGAAGAGGATTAAAACCCTCTTGCAGAGAGATGAGTTTTTCACTCAAGTGAAAGAAGGGTTATAGTGAGACCCTATAGAGAAGAAATATGAAGGGTATCATCTTGGAACTGATAGTGTGTTGTTATATAATAACATATTGTACGTACCTATTTCATCAAGCTTAAGGCATTTAATTATGGATGAATTCCATAGAAGACCATATGTAGGTCACCCTGGTTACCATAAAATGGTGACGGAAGTAAGACAACTATATTATTGGTTTGAAATGAAGCAAGACATTTCTCAATACACTGCTAAATTCTTGGAGTTTCAGTAGGTTAAAGTCGAGCACATATATCTTGTAGGTCTATTACAACCTTTGCCTATTCCTAAGTGGAAATTGGAAACCATTTCCATGGATTTCATCCCCGGTTTTCCAAAGACAATTAAGCAACATGATGCGATCATGGTTGTAGTGGATAAGCTGAGAAAGGAAGCTCATTTTATTCTTATTAAGTCTACCTTCAAAGCCATATATGTTTCTAATGTTTTTATGAAGGAAATTTTCAGATTGCATGGTTTTCCTAAGACCATAATTTTAGATAGAGATGCCAAGTTCACCTCAAATTCTTAGAAAATCTTGTTTGCAGGCATGGGAACACAATTGACATTTAGTACAACTTACCATCCCCAAACATATGGCCATAATGCAAGAGTGAACAAAATATTATAAGAAATGTTGAAGATGCATGTTATGCATCAACCTAATTAGTGGGAAGAGTATCTACCCCTGGTAGAGTTTTCCTACAACAAAGGTTATCAGGAATCATTGAAAATGAGCCCCTTTGAGTTTTTGTATGGAAGAAAGTGTAGAGTTCCAATTAGTTGGGGCAACCCAATGGATAAGATCACACTTGGACCATAATTGTTGAAGGATATGGAACATGCAATGGTCAAGATCAGGCAAAATATGAAGGTAGCTCAGGACGGACAAAAGAGCTATGTAGATAACAAGAGGAATCATAGAGACTTCAAAGTAGGATATCATGTGTATCTCTGAGTGAAACCCAAGATAAGTTCCCTAAGAATGGGAATGTGTGCTAAATTGGCACCCCACTATTGTGGACCATTTGAAGTGATATAAAGAGTGGGACCAGTAGCATACAGAATTGTGTTACCACCTATTGTTAGAGCTCGTAATCTGTTCCATGTTTATTTGTTAAAGAAATATGTGCATGAATCTAATCATGTAATTGATTGGACTGTGATACACGTGGAACCAAAAGGCAAATTCTAGCCAGAACCACAATGTATCTTGGACAAGAGAGAAACAATGTTTCATAACCGAGCCATTGTCCAGGTCAAGGTGTAATGCAAGCACTTTAGAGTAGATGAAGCTACATGGGATCTAGAAGATGCCATGATATTTTCATACCCATTTTTGTTTTCTATATAATTGTATATACATGGTGTTTTAAACATTGAGGATGATGTTTCTTTTAATGGGGAGGGGAATGTAACACCTTATATTATCCCAAGACTATAATTATGGCAAGACTTCATAAAATTATGTTTATGAAGC
Organism: Picea sitchensis; assembly: GCA_010110895.2. Taxonomy (NCBI): domain Eukaryota; kingdom Viridiplantae; phylum Streptophyta; class Pinopsida; order Pinales; family Pinaceae; genus Picea; species Picea sitchensis. Next base: position 158,494 of record SNQJ01S0017004.1, read on the forward strand.
ATGTAATCATGTTTTGATTAATGGAAACACCAAATAGTTGAATGAGAGGGAACATCCTTGAAAGCACTGACTATGATACACAAGTGGGAATGGATGAAGCAAGGAATTGATTAAGTGGTTGGTTAAGGTGGAGCTGAGTTGTTTTTATGAAGAAAACAAGAAGGTTGTTTAACAAGATAATTTATGCTTTCTAAGCATAAAATCATACCTCCTAGCGTACCTGATCTGAATGAGCCACATGAACAGTTATGGAAGTTCAAGGAAGTGGTTGAGGAAATGAATGGTTGTTGACATATTGGTCTTTTGGATAAGCAAATGGCCAATTGAATGACATGATAGGAGGATATCACTATGTTCCCATTCTTAATGGGAACGACGAGATACAGGTTACGTCTATAGGAAAATCCATGTGAACCTCAAGGAAGTCAATGGAGGAAGAGACCAAAGCTATAAAAACACCACCAGAGACCACACGTGAGAGATAAAGGAGATCATAGTGTGGTATCAAAGACAGAAGAAAGAAACGCACCCATGGGAGTGGAGAAAGAGAAAATATGAACCAGAATCATGAACATCAGACTCACAGAGAAAAAGGGGTAGTGAATAGTGGTGCTCGTGGGTGTAGATTGAAGAAGAGAATAAAATGGAAAGCTTTCCTTGAATAAAATATGAATATTTTCCAATTTAATATTGATCACCCTGAACAGAGAAGACCCAAATCTAGATTGGAGAAAAAAATACTACAACTTGGTTCTTACTAGAAAAAAACTGACACTGGTAAGGGAAGGTTATTGAGCGACTATTTAGAAAAGAAGGGACTCCCTTGTGAAGAGGAATTCTAGTTGAGAAACCACCTGATAAACCTATAGAGTTCCCGAGCTCAGTGGGAAGGGGGACACTTTTGTTTTTGTTAGTGGAGTAAGGAGAGTAACCTTCCTGGATCATCTGAACTGGAAACCAGTTGAATAGTTCCCCTTGCGGTATCATGGCTTGGAACAAGGCTGGTGTACTATAGGAAGGAACTCTATAGTATGGCCTAAGGTTGGGAGGAAATGTGTTCTCTCTCAGTCAGTTGGTATTGGAAATTTCCTTGATTAGATAAGTGTATAACTTGACTTGTTAAATTGTGTATCAATGATGTATCTATGTAATTATATGATTTAGTGAGAAATTTAATTGCTTGTGAATGATAAAAAGGAACCTCTGAATGATTGGGATGAGCTGACATTTCCATTGTTTTTCATATCAATTGTGAGCTCATTTAAGTGTGGACAATGGTGTCCCTATGAACCTTGTGGCCTTAGAGGAAAGTTTGTAGGACATGGACAAAAACATCATTTAACTAGTGATGTGATTGTCCTATTGGTTGGAGATATCTCTGTGACTAATAGAGGACCCTGAGTCTTGAGACAGTTGTGATATTTATGTGGAAATATTTCAAGATATGCAAGATATTCCCTTTTGAATTCAAGTAACTAGTGACRATCTTAGAGTTTTTTCAGACTCTTGAAGGCTTGGACCGAACCCTGCAAAAATATGAAATTTGACTAAATCCCCAAGTCAGAGAGTTAGCCAATGGAAAAACCCAGAGTCAAGTTGAGAGGGTATATAGCCATTGATTTGGTAAGGTGAGTGATAATCATCCCTTCATTGGGAAGGCATCAGCGTAGTGAATGAACGAGTGCCAGGACTTGCGTAAATTCTGTCGATGACAAGGAAATCTGAAAGATGGAATGAGGACCATCAATCTGTCAGGAGGGTCCATCGATGAGATTTGGATATTCTGTGTGATATGCATCATCATCAGGGAATACAGAGAGTTGGTGAAGTGGTATTCGAGTTAAAGAAGAGCCAATGATGATAAAGACATGAGAATGGATGAGGATTGTCAATCAATGCGTAGGAGAGAGTTAACCTCCACCTTAGACCTTTATAAAGTTCCAATTTAAGTATAAGATGGAATGATGACATCATGATGATGTGGCTTGCCAACTCGACGACAAATGTATCCTGGTGGTGAATGTGTGTTGGCACAGGGGTAGACCCAGGGTTCAACGCTTCAACAACGTACCCGAGGTAGAGGCAGGGGGGGTTATAGGACTCAGGTGTCTATAACCGAGCAAGGACATAGATCTGTGATTATAACACTTCTACATAGTACTTAAGAACAACATGCATCAACTCATTAGTCTTATTCACATCGTAGATCAAACCCTAAGTACAGATAGACACAATAACAATGACAACATACACATCACACTTAGCATCATAGGTTAGATCTAGCACACTAAATATAAATAAAGCACTAAACATTCATAGATCTATCTAACATACATAATAACAAAAGAACTAAGAAGATAAATGGAAACATAACATAGCACAAAGCAAGCCATCAACACAATATATACGTGGTTCACCCCAGTGTGGGGCTACGTCCATCAACTTCTTCTTCTTCTTTATTAGTCTTCAAGCTCTTACATTCATCTGCTCCTATGCACTAAGACACAGAGCTAAACTTCGAATAGGACAGGAGATATGTGCACTGAACATCAGATCCTCCTTCCAAAAATTAGGTCAAGGCACAGAGCCAACTCCTCTAATAAGAACAAAGCCTTACATACATATTCTGTTGCAAAAAGCACTAAAAACTAATTGCACTTAGCCTTGCAAGTTATTGACTCTTTTCTACATTACATTCTTACTTATTTATACTTTTACACTTTATTAAAAAAATACCTAATCATGGGTAACCCCATGGGACGACATCCCATAACCCATTACAAACCCCTAATGAACCCTTTGCTGGGTCCACAAACCCACAAAACAAGTGAGATCTGTGATCTCAGTTCTTCCTGCGCGCTCCATCTTCAACCAGCCTGTCGAAGTCCAAAAAGTGGTCCTAATCTGACCAAGGTTTCCTCAAAACTTGTTCGAGGGCCAACAGGTCCCCAACACTCACCTGTGACTTGTCCCGAGTCACTCACATCTGGGAAATTTCGTTTCGAAGGCCTTGAGCTGCCTCGACTTTTTACTTTTCCTGAGCCTCCTGCTTAGCGAGATCTTGGATCATCTTCTCTGTAACAGGCCCTTCTAGACGTTGTTCCACTATCAAAACCACTTGGTCTAACTGTGAGCCTTGTCCTTCAATATATTTAAACACTTTGCAGGCTTCATCCTGCACTGGTTGCAGCTTCTGTATGACTTCTATTACTTTGCCCTGGATGGTAGTAATATGTTGTTGGACTGCGCATTGTTCCTGTGATCTCTTCATTTTCTCGACTGCAGTGAGTAACTTCATCTGCGCCTGCATGGTGAATGCATGCTATCATGCTTCCATTTTCCTCATCTCTAGATCTTCCGCGAGGCATTTATAAGTCTACGCACTTCGATCACTCAAATGTTTGCACTCTGAAGCGAGGGCTCTGATCCTTCTTACTACGTTCTTGGAGGCTTCTTCTATCTGGTCACACACTTCTTGCGGAGTTCTTGGCACTACGTGGACTTCCATCTCTATTATCCTCGCTTGAAGCTACTGGATGGTCTCAGTGAGATTTGCCAGTTGAATCTCGACTGATTCATTTTCTTCCCGTGCCAGTCTTAGCACAGAGTGAAGTGTTTTATTTACCACTTCTTTGACTACAGTCTTCTCTATGAGCAGTTGGTACTTTTATCTCTGTATCTTCTCTTTTTCCTCCTCGAGCATCGCCCAAAACTCATCTTTCTCATTTTCATAAGCGGTTACACACTACCGCACAACTCGTAGTTTCTCTAAGACTTCTTCTTTCTCTTGCTTCAATGCTTCTGTAGCCTTCTCCTTTTCTTCTTGGATTTTCTAAAGCCGAGCCTCTGTCACATATTCTAATATTATTAATTGGGTAGGGTCATCCCCCAATTCCATGGTCTCTGACGAAGAAGGCGCAGTAGGCACTGCATGGACAAATCGAATAACATGTTGCATTTCCTTCAGTTCCTTCTCAATTCTCTCATACAACTCCTCCTGCTTCGCTCCATATCTCTGAAAGAGATCTTCAGACGTATCCTCCATCGCTCCGCGGACCAAGCCAATGTCATCCTTTGTGAGTGTGGCCTACATCTGGGGCTTACTGGCATGGGTATGATTTCTTACTGAAGGTTTCTGCGGAGAAACCTTCCTCTTTTTCGGTGTTTCTGTCTCGGTAGGGGGATCCTTCGACGATGTAGCTTTGCCTTCTCCTTGTTTTTCTCCTTCATCCCTTCCTCCTTTTCCATTTACTTCGTCTTCTCCTTTCAGCGAGCCAAATCCATCTGCTTCTGAGGCATTGTCCCGATAATGAAACCATTTGTTGGGATAGGGGAAAACCTAGGGTTCAACGCTTCAACGCTTCAACAACACACCAACAAAACCCTAACTATCATCCCTTTCAGCAACACCTGCGAAGTAGGCGAAGTCTCACCCGAGGTAGAACACTTCTATAGAGTACTTAGGAAAAAAATGCATCAACCCATTAGTCTTAATCACATCGCATATCAAACCCTAAGTATAGATCGACGCAGTAACATTGATAGCATACACATCACACTTAGCATCATAAGTTAGATCTAGCACATTCAATATAAATAAAGAACTAAGCATTCATAGATCTATCTAACATACATAATAACAAAAGAACTAAGAAGATAAATGGAAACATAACATAGCACAAAGCAAACCATCAACACAAGATATGTGTCATTCACCGCAGAGCACAAAGCCATAGAGCTAAACTTCACAGAGGACAGGAGATTTGTGCACTGACCACCGGATCCTCCTTCCCAAAATTTGGTCAAGGAATAGATCCAACTCCTCTAACAAGAACAGAGCCTTACATACATATTCTATTGCACAAAGCACTCAAAACTACTTGCACTTAGCCTTGCAAGCTATTGACTCTTTTCTACATTACATTCTTACTTATTTATACTTTTACACTTTCCTACAAAAAGGCCTAATCTCGAGTAACCCCATGGGTCGACATCCCATAAACCATTACAAAACCATAATGAACCCTTTGCTGGGTCCACAAGGCCACAAAACAAGTGATATTTGTGATCTCATCTCCGCCTAGGCGCTCCATCTTCGACTAGCCTGTCGAAGTCCAAAAATTGGTCCTAATCCGACCAAGTTTTCCTTAGAACTTGGTCGAGGGCCAACAATGTGTCACAATGGGACTGGTCGACAGACGAGACTGGCCTCAGACGAAGTCAAAATTCCAAAAGTGTCGACCATAACCTATATCCTTGGATATAGATGTTGGTGAATCTTAGTTGTTCATCGAAAGATGATGGGCTTGGATCCTTAATTGTGGATGGGAGCAAGTGTCGACGACAAAGAGGTCAAAATATTGTGCAACAACCATTGATTGGTGGTTATATGGGGTAAAATCTCAATTGTGGATCCCTGTGGGTCTCATTCCTGCACCATGATAAAAGTTGAAGACTTGGACGTTAATTGGCGTGGAAGTTGGAGACTCCAACACAATCAGGGCCATTGAAGTTTAGACCTAAAATCCATCATATTTGGAAAGGGTTTGATGGGTGGGTAGTCGTTGTAGAATGAAGGTTGAATTTTAGTGCTCCATAGGAGTGAAGTCCCAATGATGACGAATGGATTGAGAGGTTAGAAACCCCAAAACGATGAGTTAGGCCAGTTCCACTTGGCACCATGTCACTACCACATTGGATGGTATGAGTGGAAGGAAGCCACGCCGATTCCATGTGAAAGTGAGGTGGATTTTGATCATGATATCTTTGATACTTATGGAGGTCATATATTCATATCCAAATATCAGATTGGAGCTCATTAATAGTCGGTGGAAAGATATCGATGGGTAGAATCCATCTGTGGTATGTAGTATCAGATCCGAGTTGATTAAGGAGAGAAAAATGTTAATGTCCCACCAGCCTAAGATAGGGTTAATGGGTCAGGTGTGTTACAGAGTCAGTGCAGACTGAACCTGCAAAATTTTCACTTGTGACCAAATTGCATCTACTTCATCATGTTTTTGCCTCATGGTTGTCGTATGCTATATGAGGGTTTCCAATATGTAGGATACCTACATGGATAATCCTTGAAATGCACGTTGAAGTTGTTATATGGATTTTCATAGGTCGTTAGTGTTATCAACTTGTTCCTGGGACTTGTCTTTTCGACGAGGCATTTGAACTAGAGAATGTTTATTCCGATATAGAAGTTTGTGTGAAAGGGAAGGGAAGATTATTGGGATGCCCCCCAATGGGTCCTTAGCCAAAAGGAAAGTCCTTAGACATAAATCCTAGATCCACCTACTAGAGTATCCAAATTTCCTAGCTTTCACTTCCTCTTGGCTACTAAAGTTGATGAAGAGAATGGAGCCACATGCCGAAAATCCAGCTTGTTGAGTGCATTGAGGGCCCTGAAGAGTTTGTCCAAATAGAAAGAGGTTTCCATATAATAACCCACCTGCACACATTTAAGAATACCCAAAACTGTTTCTCCCTCCTGAATGTTGGATGAAATTAATCCATGTGAGTTGAGCTGRCAKGCTTGAAATCTTCCTTGAAAAAAACTAGCTTACATACCTTTCTTCTAATATATTTTGAAAGGAACAGAACCCTCCACGCACACCTGTGATTCCCTATTCCTAGTTTTGTCCTTTAAGAACTATGTAGAGAAAACCCAAGCAAGGGGAGCTTCCAGGCCCAACTTCTTCTCGAGAAAAGGATTACCAATGAACCAATCCTACAGAATCACAACATAAGGGTTGCACATATAAGGAATGATCTCACGCACAAAATGGATTCCACAAACCTTCATGATGGCAATCAGGTGACACAGTTGTCTGGACAATCCATCAATCCCTACATCCATTACATCTACTACGTCTTGCACACACTGATTCTTCTCTAGGATAACGAATTCATTGAACACATAGTACACTATCCCACCTTGGTTGTGTGGAGAGTGTACTTGAGGAATAACATGCTAAGCGTTGCTTGCATTCACATGTGTAAAAAAGGATTGTGTTGTCGACCTGACATCTTTCTTTCTTCCTAGGTGTGCCACTGTATGGT
>SNQJ01S0017005.1:0-11025 GCA_010110895.2 Picea sitchensis
CAATTTTTCATCTCACATTTCCTTTTTTATTGTAATTTTTCAATTTGATCATCTTATTTGGCCTCTTCCGAAGGCACAAGGAGAAGGTATGCAAAGTCTTTGTTTGAAACTTAGGAAATTATCACTACATTTAGGTTTACATATCTTAAGGTGAACTAATGTTATCTCCAGAGATAACATTAGTTCGTTAATATTTAATGTGTATACTATTCACTCCCTTTCTTCAATCAGGTTCTTCAGTCAACTTAGGTGCCCAGTGGGTTTTTCAGTCAACTGACATTCCCAATGCAGAGGATGAGCACCATGCAAGAATCGTGTAGGTTCTTCAGTCATCTTATGTTCCCAACACAGATGATGAGCACCATGTAAGGACACACAACCACCTTCATATTTCTTCTTTATCTACTCACCTTCTCAACCATTTTTTGGTCAGGCGTTGGTCTGCTCCTAGAAGTTGTATTTCATATTCTTGCACAATTGAATCTCACTTACTCATTTCTTTCTGGTCAAGCGTTGGTTTGCTCCTAGAAGTTGTCTTTCATATTCTTGCACAACTGAATCTCACTTAGTCGTTGCGTTCCTCATGGAAACAAGATAGTAAGTCTGAAAACTTCATATGCAAAATCGACATTGATGCCTTCGGGACCCATTTGACATTAAGAAAATGTTCTTTATTTGTGGCCCTTGTTTAAAACCAAGGACAACATAATTATGAAAACATCACAACCATTAGATATGCAAAGTGATTTTAATGGTGAGTATATTCAGTAAGGTATCAAATTGACCAAGAAGGGCCCTTTTGGTAAGTGGGCATTATTGATTTTCAACACTTGATCATGCTTGTTGTCAATGATTTCCAGGTTCTATAGATTTGATGGCTTGTGAATCACTCAAATGTAATCAACAAATATGACGGAATTATGAAGTAACGTGGAAACTTCATAATCTTATAGAAAAATCCATCACTCTCGTTCTGCATGGCACACATCTTTGGCTTGGTGTGCAAATCCCCATAACTTTGCACTGAAATTTTTATGATTTTATAGGTTTTGGGTTAATAAAACAACAATCTGATATTGCAACGATGACAAGGAAATTATAGTTTCAGATAACATGATCATAGAATACCCAGATACAAATGAATACTAAACATTTGAAAATTAATAAGGAAATGACATATCCTTTCATTTTGGTACCTGATAACATTTGCTTGCAAAGTTCTTTGTTTGGTTTGAGTTGTTATTTGTGTTAATACTATACGCTTCAACCCATTAGCAGCCATTGAAGTGAGAGTTTTAGTATTTTTTCTTCGTAGCCGACTTACACTTTGCCTTTGACTGAGCCTTACGCCTGTCGATACTTCTACTAATGAGCCATACGCTTATTAACCTTCCAAGACTGCTTATGATTCATAGACGAGCGATACTTACAATACTTAGTAGAGCCTGATTGATTATATATAGTCGTATAGATAGACCCCCACTGCCACTGTTGGTCTTGCTGCCCAACATACACCGTAGAGCCACCACCAGACTGGTTGTTTGACTAGTCAACGTGATTGATTATCGGAAGTACTATTCTAAGCCTTTCAAAACTGTATGGGAAAATAATCTCCTCTCTATCACAAGAGATTGAGGTTCCATGAGATTATGAGAAATATCTTAGCACCTATGATATTATGTGGAATAGAAAAAGAACCTGCACTCTGCATATGCATCTTCATTTTCAGTGCCAATCAATAGTCCTCTGGAGATTTGTGAAAAATGAGAAACATTGCCAACATTTTCCAGTGGGGAGAGAGTGGAGCAGGGTTCGAATCATGTGATATGTACGATGACACAAAATTATGGCACTCATACAAATAATAAAATAAATTTCACAGAGTCATAGAAACAATTTTGTTTTGGGGGTTGTGTTAACTTTTGTACTGCGAACATAGTATCTGATCTAAGCAAATAAAACTTACATGCCTACCATCTAGCAAGGAATCAGCTAGAACTTGCATCTGCATGTCACGAGACTTATAATTTATATTTTTTAATAAATTAATAAAAAAATTGTTTAAATATTAAAAACTTGCCCTTTTTTAAAGTGAAAAAAAAAGAGGAATTGAAGTTTCATAAATAAATCAAGTTACAAGTTATAATTTTTAATAGAATTTATATTAAATTTGAATCGGACTTATGCTCAGGTGAGAAGGACTTAGAAGACACAAAATGATCAATATGAATCAGACCATTAGCAATGAATTCTAGCAAACTTATGAACAAGAATGGAAGATGGCAAAGAAATAGATGAAAATAAGATACCTTGGTGGTCTTACCAGAACTTGTGGACGAATAAGGAAGGCTAGCATCTAGTGATGGTTGGTCAAGTTCATCTGGTGCTACTAGAACCTGATAACTTTTTTGAGTTTATCACTTCCCAAGCAAAAATGGTCGGAGTGGCCCAAGTCATCATTATCATCACCACTCTCTGGTACCACTGATGAAGAACATGTCTCCTCAGGGGCACTACCAAGGGAAGAAAAGAGTATCACATCTAGACTGAGATGAGGAAATGCATGAGACAGATGATCAAAATGCAGAGACTCATCCTCCATGAATGTAACATGTCAAGTGATATGAAGCTTCTTCGTACAAGGATCAAAACATCATCGGGGAATAACCTGGGAAGATGCATACATGAGCCTTGGAAGATAAGTGATCTCAGAGTGAGTCTGAACACAAAGAATTTGCACCCCCATTCAAAATCTCCAATGGAATCTTGCCTAACAGGGCATCTCATAGAGGAGTTTTCTTGATGATATATGTTGCAGTCATAACTGCTTCAGCCCATAAGTACTTAGGTACATGCATTTGAAGCAAGAGGGATTTAACTTTGGTGCATTTTTTTTCTTTCTGCTACTCCTAGTGTATATGGAAATTCTTTATGAAGTAGAATTATGAGCAGAAAGATGAAAAATCATTGGAGAGTATCCTCCGCAAATATTCTCTGAATGGTCCAAACATGTTTTTCACATATGCATACAACTCCTTAAAGTGTCCAATAACTTCTTTTGTTTCATTTAATATATCCAATCGTGCGTGATTTGTCGTCAATAAAAACAATAACGAAATCTAGAAATAGAAGACACTGGAAAAGGCCACCATACATCTGAATGAAGGCACACTTTCATTTTGATTTTGATGTTGAATCTGAGAGCATACAATTTCCAACTCGCAACCATCACACTTATTGTTAAACCCATCTGAATGAATACAGGAATATACCCTATACATTTTCAAAAGTCTTGCACTGTGTGTATGTCCCAGGCGATGACAAGTGAAGTATCCCTAGTAGGATTACTAAGACCAAACACTAAGGCATAAGGTGAAGTTGAGATTAGCCTTAGTAAAACAAATTTTGGGGGTTTTTAGTGTTTTGAAATAAGTAATGAAAGGAAATAGAGATCAATGCCAAATCCAACAAGGGAAATGGATTTAAGGTGGATCAAATGGATTATGATGTCAAGTAGAAACCCTCCAAAGAGTTGGCCTATTTATTTAAAGGATTATAACCAAAAGGAAAAATAATCCTTCACCCAATCAAGATCAACAATGAATAGCAAGGTCTACGAGAAGGGAACCTTGATGTAAAACCTTCACCAACAAGATCAACTATGCTTTGATGCATTTATTTAACACTTCTTGCTAGGGAACCAAAGGAAAAACATATAAAGGTACCAAATAATCACCAAATCAACAAAGGAAGAAGGAAGGAAAAACCCTAGAACATCTTCCTTCCAAGTAGTATACTTATCCCTCAAATGGATCAATCTTGAAGGCTTGTAGAAGACTTGAGCATTTCACAATTAATCCTTATGCATCAAATACCAATATAGAGAAGCTTCCAGAATTGACAACAATCATCTACAAAGATAAAACACTTTACACGACCATATGCTCGAAGAAGAGATACGTCAACTAGGCTCCAAAGAGTGAGAGCTCGAAAAATCCAACCATAAGTACAAATGAGGAAGGAAACCTCTATTATAGAGTGATGCTCACCTATATTTACAATATAATATTATTATCTTATTAGAGATCCTTAGATTTAGGCTAAGAAAGGTAAAATCCAATTCTTCTACAACTAATTACTCTAAATTAACAATAAAATAAAGTGGCCAAGCCACATGTACATTGATCAAGGTGAAAATATCCCAAGAGAGGAGGACATCTACATGGGATAGGGAAGAAAGAGTGTCAAAGGTGCAATGTTAGCCTCCAGACACCCCCCAAGTGTTTTGATTTTCAATGTACTCCTCAAAGTGTGCAAGTCAACACTCCTAAGTTTCCTCCAAGGTGGATGTATGTGCCTCTAAGGTAAAAACATCCTCCAAATCATGAATAAAAATTCTACAAGATGGGGTGTCCCCTCCAAGTTAGCTCCAATATCACATGTGAACAAAAAATCTCCCTTCAGATATGCAATACAAGGCTCCTGGGGCCCCTCCATTTTGGGGTTGTGGCCTTCAAGGCGAATGGTCCATATATCACAAATAAATCCCTTCAAAAGGAAGGAGACCTCACAAAAGAAACTACAAATGTCAAGTGTGAGGTATCCAAGGTGGAATGTCATTCCTCAAAACATGCTAGGGCCTTCTTTAAGTCATGGGAGACCTATTTTCAATTAAAAAAAGTACTCACATGTGCCAAATGAAACACCCATGCAGTCTCCAAGGTAGGATCCCCTCAAATTAGGTGACAAGTGCCTCAAAATGTGTAAACAAGGTGGGGGAATCCAAAAGATGAGATGTGACATGGCGTGGGAAGCCCCAATACATGAAAAATAACTCAAAATATTTTTTTCCATTCCCTTGGGAATCATGAATTACCTCAATAAATTTGAATTTCATTGGGAACTATGAACTGCATTAGGAAACATGAAGATGCGCAGAAAATCTAGATGAAAACAATTGCCCAAAAAGTATCATGCCACACCATATGGTCCTTCCACATGTCATCAAACCCTCCAACTCGTGAAAACAAGTCTCCCAATTGTCCAAAGAAATTCACTAAGGTTATCCCCTATCAAAATGAGGGGTAAAAAGAGGAAATTGAAATACTACAAATATTTTATAAATCTTAATTTGGTTGACAGAAACTATTTTTCCAACTTTTGAGTTGGAAGAACAAAATGAATATTGTCAAAATTAGGGCCAATGGTCATGACCTCCAAAGTGAAACCTTATTGGACTAATCCATAAACACCCTGATATGAGTGAATTTGTAAACTTTTTAATAGAAATGAGGTTCATGATGAGCACCATTTCCCTTTAACTTGTCATAACCTTAATAATATAAGTGTTAAGTTTACCCAATTTATGATAAACTAACTACTCTTTAGGACGTCATTCCTTGAGAAAACCATAACAATATTAGTAATTCACTTCCACATCTTAGACCATACAAATAACACTTTAAAGAATATTTAGGGTTGAATCCATGAACCTATGTCACACATTTTGGCAAGTGGAGAGGGAAAAAATTATCTCATAGACCCTCGATCGAGGGATAACCTTGATCTAAGTTTTAAATCCTCAATCAAGGGCCTAAAACTTGGATTGATGGATTACCTAAACATAGGAACTTGATCGAGGACTTGTGTAGGTTGTCATGACAAGTAGAATTAAAAGCAATAGTCATTAGAGTCTTATAAATAAGAGTTCGGAGAATTAGACTTTGAGTGAGGCCATAGTTGGTTGTTCCCTAGAATATCTATTAATAATAAATAATTTTCCTATTTGAGGGAGCAACATATCTCCCATGAATCTAAGCATGGGTCGTCTCTCCATCACCAATGTGGATCTGGATCGATGAATCTCAATCAACCACAAGTGTTGGAATCTAGGAGAAATTGGCCCCGGTTGGCTTCCCAATATGAAGATTCAATTTTCGCCCCACTAGATAATAATATTGTTAGTTCTGCATCTACAAACCTTGTAGATCCATCCAATGGAAGTATGATGGTGGATTTGAAGCTGGGGAAGGTTCTAGGGTCACCTGACATTGATAAGTATTTCCATAGGATGTTATTATTGACATAGTCATATAGAATCAATTTGGTATTAGTGAAGATAAACATTGTTAACCCTGGTGCCAAGTGAACAAAGGGATTAATATTGTTAGCCCTAGTCTCCTTGAAAAAACCTCAAATCATAGTAGGTGCTTTGGCTCTAGATGTCGCAAATATTGGGTAGAAACTCTTCATTAAAATTCCATCACCCACTAACAATGATAATTCTCTCATATGGTAGAATCTAATTCATAGCATATCACTTCTTGCCCAAGAATTCTACACTTGACTAGTCCCTCCAATTGCAAGAGCCATTGTCACACCATGGTATGGAGATCTTGACACGATTTGTTTCTTCATCGTCACAAGCTCATTTTCTGTCATTGTAACGACATGACTACACAAAAAATCCCTTAATCAACATTGTCCCAAAAAATCACTATATACCTCTATGAATTTTGAGAGGTCAAACCTTTTTCTTTCTCCATGTTATATTTAATTAAATGGACCCAACAAAGGTGATAAAGAAATACTAAACAAGTTAAACTCCAAAATGATTATCTTGTTCTTGAATAGAAAGGCCATATACATAATAGAGATATTGGAGTATACCATCAAAACCTCCCACAAGCTAACTTCACTTTCAGTATCATTTCTACCCTTTTCCATTGCCACAAGGATAATGCTAAAGGAAGGAATCAACAACGTAGATATAAGATGGAATTGTAAAGTTCCATTACTTTTACTGCAAAATCTATATCATGAGATTATACTTTATAATTACCTAATCAATTACAAGCTACCTAACTAGTCCTTTACAAGTTCCATAACTCGTTAATCATTACTTTTTTGTTATATAGTGAATTTACTTTTAGCTAGGATATTGTTCATATAGAAGTTTAACAAGATTTTTCATATCGTGAATTTATATAAACTACTAACTTTATATTATTTAAGTTTTTTATCACTATTAAAAAACATTTAATCATTACAATTTTAAAATAAACAATTTTATACAAACTACCATCTTTATATTATTTAAATTTTTATAACTATTAACAAATATTTCAATTTATTTAATATAAATATTTATATCGTATTTGTTTTTACACTCTTTTAAATGTTTGCATCTTTGTTATCAATGTTGATACATAATTTGGTTTTATCAATGTTGATACATAATTTGGTTATCTTAATATATTAAAAGTCACATGGTTAAATGTATTGATATATATAGTCTAGTGGGTTAGCTCAAGTGGATGAGTGTCACTTGATGTTCCCACTGGGTTAGGTCTATAATCAGGATGAACAATTTACCTCGTTTACCATCCACAAAATGTGGGGAAGTACTCCAGGGTTTCTTGTGCTCTCTTCCGAGGGAAGTACTCCAGGGTTTCTTGTGCTCTCTTCTGAGGGAAGTACTCCAAGGTTTCTTGTGCTCTCTTGAGTTGAAATCATATTTAATGTGGCAACTTGCGGGGTGGAAGGATTAGGTAAAGGAAAAAAACCCATGAGCAAGGAATCCTTAAGGAGACCTACTCCTACACTCTCAATACTAGACTGTCCTATAAAAGGGACATCATTCATCACAACATTGTGGAGATATGGAGTTATATAGTCTAGTTGGTCAAAAATGATAATTTTTCCTTGATGAGGAAAATGTAGGATACGAAACACTATAGATGAGACGATAGTAATCACATAGAACCAACTACGACCAAATAACAAATTGTAATCTGGGGGCACGTCAACTACTTTGATATTGACCGAAACATTCTTTCCCTTCAAGGTCACAACGAAATATTGCAAGATTCTGTGAGGTTGGAAATGACATCCATCAAACACTTTCAAGGTGGTAGGGGACTGGGTAAGTTTAGGAGAACCTAGGGCTCTCCAACAAGGAAAAGACATGACACGGGTGGAGGCTCCCTCATCCAAAAAAGTGTGATGGATGTTCTTTCCACCAACCAAAATTTGAATTTTGTTAAGAGGTAGGAGAGCCTCTCCTTAAAGTAATCTAGATTAAACGTGATCAGATTCGACGCCTTTGGATCCATAGCTCCAATGGCTGACAACGGGTTTCTATGTTGACTCAGACAGTTATGTATAACTTCGAGGGCTGACATAGAACAAGGTTCTTGCGCCAAATATTCAACGATATTGTAGTTTTGGTCAATGTGTGCATTTGGATTAAATGTCGCTTTTCAAATTATGCTCTTGAGCGGGTGCAACATTGCATCATAGATTGGCTTCTCAATCTGAATAGGATTGGAAGATGGAGGAGAAGTGGATGTGGAGGGTTGATTGACAACATTTCCCTTAGCCTGATCACCTAGAGGAGTGTCGTAAGGATTTGTTCAAGTTGTTACATTAACCACCTTAAACATGTACACCTCAGTGGCGCTCGATGATGCATCCCCATGGTGGGAATGAACTACATTTCCCCCTTATGGAGGAGTGATATTTTATGTTGTTGAACCGGTTGGGAGACACCCTTCAGAAATTTAGCGATTGCCTCACGATGAGGGCAATCTTTCATGTAGTGGTCTTCCTCACAGATTGTGCAAGGAAACTTAGGATTCTTATTCGACTGAGTATCAACAGTATTTAGATTATCCTGCTCATTAGAAGATTCCTCATATTTATCCTTGTTTTTCTTCTTACCTCCTAGTTGTTGAGATGAAGTGGATTGGACCATGTTCACCTTAGAGGTTTGAGAAGGAGCGAAAGTAGTCTTGGTGTTCGAAATGGAACTTGGTTCCGGAGCAGGTTTTGTTGGATCGTTCGACGGATGAGGAGTGTTAGGGATCATATCATAAAGTGTGTCAGACAGGGAATATACCAAATCCAAATACTGCACACGGTTGATAGCCTACACCTCAACAACAACATATCCCATGGCAACATCACGAGCAATGGGAGGCAAATGTGACTCTGTAAACCAATCCACGAGGAGTTGCTCCAGAATGGGAGATTTAATCAACTATCTTCGCCATCTCCAATCATGAATATGATAAGATATGTGGGTGCAAGAGGATTTTTGGAGTGAGGTCAAAATATCTATACTGGTCTCATACCGTATAGGAAACTGAAAATGATTCAAGAAAACCATGGAAAGAGAATTAGGTTTTGGATTTAGGTTTATGTAATAAAAGGAAACTTAGGTGATTGGATGAGACACACACACATAGACACACAGTGAGGAGATCTCATTGAGTGGGTGAAGAGAATCCATCCAAGTGTGAGTGGGTAGGGCTAAGGAAAGGTGCAAAGGGTTAGCAATGGAGATATCAATGAAGTGAGCTATGATATTGTTGCATTGTATTCCTTTGATGGGCCATTATCCTGGGATGGGAGCCCAGGATTTTTATTAATAAAATCAAACTCATATATGATTTTCCTTTCGGGGTTTTCCCATGGTTGTTTACCCAAAATATCTTTTGCAACGTATGTTGGGTTTCAGTTTTTATGCTTCAGTTGATTTTTGTTAAGTAGCCTAGTTGTGTTGTTATTAAAGAAAGTGATTTTATTTCTAAATAACCACCTCGTGCTAGGTTCAGATAAATTAGCATGGTATTAGAGTCAAGAATATGAGGAAACCAGGTTGCACAAGTGAGATTATTTGTCGCAGGAAATTATTTTTATTTGGTTTGTGGGAAAATTTTATTTTGCAGAGTTGCGTGGTAAAATAAATTAAAAATATGTATTTTGTACAATGATATGGCCTCCCTCATACAATTCCATATAGATTGTACGACCGCACTGGTTTCTGAAGTGACTGGTGCAGTGAGAAAATTCATGGGGATGTTGAGTAAAACTGCCATGGCTAAGAAAGGAGCTATTGGTAAAGATTGTGCTACAGAGATCGTGGGAATTGTCAGTGTGAAGGAGTCGGGCAAGGGTTTTGAGACTTGATGACTTAAAAAATTGATGGAAAATATGAAGTAAGTCGCAAGGATTTTGAGAGGAGTAGTTGTGGATTGGGTGTTGGAAAGAGAAAAGGGTGTCGGTAGGGGTCCAACCGTGGCTAGGATTCGAGCGACAGAAAAAAGAGTTGTGTGGGCTAGTGGGCTAGACTGCAATCTGCATAGAGAGAAGACATGGTTCAACTAAGAAAGAACCAACGAGTAGTAGATCAAGTAGCAGTGTGGTCGAGAGGCGGTTGGGAGCATGTGGATCAATCTATTGTTGAATGAAGGTGTGAAGTTGATAGCGTGAAGAGGTTGGGAATTTGATCCAACAACTCAACAAGAGGTGCAATATGGATGAGGTGGATAGCATGTGGACGTGGAGAGCTACTAAGAGTAGTTGTTGGTTGGTGGAGGATTTGAGGTAAGGTGGGTGCAGGGTAAAATTTCGATGGTGCAACCCAACTGACAACCACATGAAAGAAGTTGCCAACGTGATAAAGGACTATGCGGGCTAAGAAGTAGCATCCATGACAGGTCTCGGGCCATGAGCAGGTTGTAGAGAGTCACAGAGGGATGGAGAGTCACTTAGCAAGGGCCATAGGGGTCGGGCAATAGAAATGTACGTTGGGTAGAAGGAAGAACTATCGGGAAAAAAGAAGAAGTATTCGGGCACACATGGTATTCACTCTGTGGACCTGTGACATAGCGCCTTCATTTGGGGGATATTAATGATTTCTCCTAATTTCACTAGATATTTGTAGATATATCCCAAAATCCTTTTATTAAACCCCCCTCCCAATACATATTTGCAATAAAAGCAACCCTTATTTTCAAAATATACCCATTTTTATACCCCCCAATACCTGTAAACCCCTTGAGACCCCACATCCCCCCCAATACCTATAATATATTCAATTTAATTCTTACAATTAAAAAACCCATTTTATGAATGAACATGATAAGATATTGATCAACAAGGTTATGCCCCCGTTGTTGGGCAGTGCGAAAAAAAGACTCAGGTAGCCCAGAAAAATACCCGGGAAACAACAAGAGGTCG
>SNQJ01S0017005.1:26853-42419 GCA_010110895.2 Picea sitchensis
GGTAGTTAGATATAATAAATGTAAGAGGACTTCTTAGAAGGTTCTACTTCTAGAAGATTCCTCCTCTAGAATGTTCTTAGGTGAGGGTAGCACAATATAAAGGGGTTCAAGCAATGCAATGGGACATGAAGAAAATTATTGTATTGTGGAGAAGTAGCTCAAAAGGAGGATGCCCCCTCGAAGAGGCAAGTGAACAAGAGAGGATCCCTTCCATAATAGGATCCATTGTACAGTGTTTCCCTACCTCAAGGGTTTGATAGTAATAAAGGAGATTTTTCATATTGTTCTTGTATATCTGTTATGGTGATTTTGTATTCAATCTTTGGTTCTTAACATTATAACAATCCATCCACGTGATCCACTTTTAAACCTAAGTATTAATACATAGCCTCGATCCACCTTTATGGTAATAAAATTCATACCAAAATTTAAATGTGAGCTTCCACGCATTATTCAAGAGTAAATTTCATACCTCCTCTTTCGCTCCTCACGATGAGTAATATACCTAAAAAAAATTATAATTTTCACTCCCTCAGCTATCTCATTCTCTGCGGCCTCGTTTCGCTCCTCACGATGAGTAACAGACCCGCAATTTTTTCTGATTTTCGCTCCCTCAACGATCTAGTTTTCTATGGCCTCCATCATTTACAGTACCCAAATCAACGCGCCCTTCAAGAGGAGCGGCTAGCGCCAATTCTGGATTTCAAGAAGAACTGAAGGGAGCAATAGATAGACACTCCCTTCATAAGGCAAGACCAGCGTTGATTGTAAAACCAACGCTCCCCACACACTGAGAGACTTGCGCTCCTCTAATTCACTACTATGCAGCTGCTCCTTCAAAAATATTACTGTTGCATTTTCAGTGGCCTCCGACCCGCTCTGATACCATTTGTTAGAATCTTTAAAGCCACAAAGATTAATTCAGCAACAGAAAACCAAAGAAAACATGCACAGATTCAATCACGCAGGAGACAATAGTTTACATGGTAAAACCCTTAGGGTGAGGGAAACATCCACAGGACAATGGAAACGACATTCTTATTTTTCAATAAATCGAAGATTACAACCAACAGCCTGGAGAGGGCTTGAAGCCCTGGCTCAATATTTGTCTCTCGGGCACACATATTTAAACAACTTCTCCCACAGTTACAATGAAACTAACTCATTAATTGTACATTCTAACTTAGGTTGCCTTATCTTAACCAAAAGATGAATAATAGGATCGAGATCCACATCCTATGGGGATTTTTTGTCACCATTTAAACACTTCACATATCCCCCATCATCGACACTAAACTGACACATGAAAGTGATGTAAGATCGTGGATTGAATGAGTATGGATTGAAATGGAAACTGGTAATATTGCAGATGGATGGTTTGAAGTGAAACTTCCCTTGAACATTATGAAGCACGACAATTAACTTGGCAGCATTAACTCAATGAGTACCAAGAACATAATGTGACGACAATAAGAGCACTCTCCGACTAGATGAAAAAGTATGGAGACACATGGAATTGGTATGGCTCAGAGACAAGCATATTAGCCAACTGTAAGATGAGATGAAAACATGTGCCATGTTCAAGGGAGACAATAACTGCCAGAAAGGATTCCAAACAACTTCACCCACTTCCTTCAATTTTTCCCCCATTCATATAGATGAGTACCTCTTTCTTTTTTAATGATCTTGAGGATGATAACATATGCTCAGTATAGCTCATCCTTCAGATGAGTCCCTCACCATATTTTTAACAAACCTGAAGAAGGGGGGGTTCAGTCCCAGATGGTTTTGGAGATTGGACTCACATAGGTCCTTCAATGCATAGTTTTACGATCCCAAACAAGGTAAACTCGGTGGTTTTTCATATTTAGAGAGTCTGAAAAGAACTTAAAGACAACTCCAAGAGTGAATTTTTCATAAATTTAGTCTCCCAAGCCCGAAAAAAGTGTAAAACAATACAGGGGAGAACTCTTCTAATCATGCTTGATTAGAGTATTAGTTTTTTGTAATTAGTTTCACGAGGCCAAAAAAGAGATAAACTACCACTCGAAAGATTCCTTTTCAAACGTTTTAATGAGTGTGAAAGGAAGAAAGCTCACTCAACAATCTTTTCATGTTTAGGGAGTCTGAAAAGAGCTTAAAGGAGACTCCAAATAGTTATTTTTTCGTACATCTTTTACGAGTCCGAAAAGGAGATAAAAGTGTACTCGATACTCTATTCTCATGTTTTAAAGAGCACGAGAAAGAACAAAGACCGAGCTCAGTAACCTATTATCATGTATTTATGAGCACAAGAAATAAAAAAGACTAATCTCGTTCTATAAAAGACTACTACATTACGATGGGAACATCTCCCAAGTGAGGATCACTCCTAGCAGCATGTTTCTCTAGAGGTGTTTTTCCCCCATCTTGCATGATAGCAACTAGTGGCTTCACTCTAGCATGATTTACAGAGACTAGAGACCTTCCCCCCAAGCGTCATTTCCTCCAGTGACTCTTCTTCTTTCCTCATTTAGGCATCTTGTTACTAATGGAAATATTTTCACTAGGCGGAGGAAAAGATGGTTCGAGTACTTGATCCAGAGTGAGACTTGATTCTAATGGAAGGGGGTATGTTTCATTTTTTAATGAGCTTGACAGATATAATGAACTATTCTTGTCGAGACCAAGTGCTACCAAAGGATCAAATAATTTTAAGGATTGTCGCACCTAAGTCAAAATCATGTTTAACGTGGCAACCTGCATAGTGGGAGGAGAAGGCAATGGAAAAACCCCCATGAGCGAGGAATCATTAAGGAGACCTACCCCTACACTCTCAAAATTGTTTTGTCTGAGAAAAGGGGCATTATTCGCCACAGCGTTGTGGATATTTGGAGTTGTATTCTCAAGATGGTCAACAATGATAATTTTTCCTTGATGGGGAAATCGTAAAATACGAACACCAAAGATGCGGCAACAGTCATTGCATGGAACCAACTTCAACCAAGTAACAAATTATAATCTATGGGCGCGTTGACCACTTCGATATTGACCAAAATATTCTTACCCTTCAATGTCATAGTGAAATATTGCAAGAGTCTGTGATTGGAAACCACGTCCATCAAACACTTTCAGGGTGGTAGGAGACTAGGTAAGTGTAGGAGAACCAAGGGCTCTTCAACAAGGAAAATACATGACATAGGTGGAGGCTCCCTCATCCAAAATAGTGCGATGGATGTTCTTTCCACCAATCAAAACTTGGATTTGGAATGCTAATTGGTGGGAGACCCTCTCCTTAAAATAAGCCTAATTGAATGTAATCAGGTTTGACTCCTCAAGATCCATGGCTCCAATGGATGACAACAGGGTTCTACATCGACTTGGACAGTGTCATAGAAATTTGAGGGTTGATATAGCACAAGGCGCTTGCACCAAATATTCAACAATGTTGTAGTTTTGGGAAGCGTGGGAATTTGGATTAAATGTCTTTTTTCAAATTATGTTCTTGGTTGGGCGCAACACTGTGTCAGAAATTAGCTTCTCAATCTGAAGAGGATTTGAAGATGGAGGAGGAGTGGAACTGGAGGGTTGATCGATAGCCTTCCCTTTAGTCTGATAACCTAGAGGAGTGTCATAGGTATTTTCTCGAGTCATTACATTAACCGTATTAAAAATCTAAACCACATAGGAGTTCATGGAAGCATCCCCATGGTGGGAATGATCTAGGTTGCCTCCTTGTGGAGGGATAGGGTTTTGTGCAACCAGATGTTCTTGATGAACTGGTTGGGAGGTACCCTTAAAACATTTAGTGATAGCCTCATGATGAGGGTAGTGTTTCGTGTAGTGGTCTTCCTCACAAATTATACAAGGAGATTTAGGCTTCCTAGTTGGTTGAGTATCGACAGTATTAGGATTTTCCTACTTGTTAGAAGGTTTCTTGGATTTACCTTTGTTTTTCCTCTTACCTCCTGGTTTATAAGATGAAGTGGATTGGACCGCATTCAACTCGGAGGTTTGAGAAGGAGCGGAAGTAGTTGTGGAATTTGGAATGAAACTGCGTTACAGAGCAATTCTTAATGGATCGTTCGACGAATGAACAATGTTAGGGATCATGTCGTAAAGTGTGTCAGACTGGGAGTAAAACAAGTCCAAATATTACACATGACTGATATCATGCTCCTCAGTAACCATGTTTCCCATAGAAACATTGTGGGAAATGGGAGGCAAGAGAGACTTTGTAAACCAATCCACGAGGAGTTGGTCCAGAATTGGAGACTTAATCAACCGTCTTCACCACCTCCACTCATGAATATGATCGAATATGTGGGTGGAAGAAGATTGCCTGAGTGTGGTAAAAAGATCTATGTCGGTATTGTACTTTATAGGAAACTAAAAATGCGTCAAGAAATCCATGGCAAAAGAATTAAAGTCGACAAAGGAGTTATGCGACAATTCAATATACCATTTTGCTGCCACACCTATAAGTGTTCTATGAAAAAGTCTAAGACGAATGGAATCATCCATCAAAGAGGTTGAATAACACCATAAATGGAAAGTCATAACATGATTGTTAGGATCTTCCCTAGGTTTTCTGTCTATTTTCGGGATGTCAGATGGTAATTTGGTAGGGATAGCGGGCCAAAACAGGGCATGATGAATGGGATCGTTTGTTAAACGTGACAGATCCAGAAGATCTAACATAGCCAAGAATTATTTTTTTTGGTTAGGCTTTGGATACTGGCGATAACCATGTTGCGCAGGAACAACAGTAAGACCATATCCAGGTTGCGGCGAGATGACAAAACTATATGGTCCTCCCATGTATGGTGGTTGCCCGGGTTGTCCACCCATGTAAGGTGGTTGTCCTGTTTGTCCACCCATGTATTGTGACTGAACATATGGAACTCCAATGTACTGCAGTTGACCTATTGGCCCCCCTATCTATGGCGGTGGAAGGTATTGTTGTGTTTGAATCGTGGGGTATACGGATTGATAGGGAATAGTTGCTTGCAAAGGAATGTCCGTCGGATTGGGTTGAGTCCAAAAAGCATTCGCAACTCCTAGATATGGATGTCCAAGATACAGTCCAGTGGTAGTAGGGATAGAAGGACTCATAGGAGCGGTTTGATTCCATGCTTGTTGATGTTGCAACCATGTAGGTTTCCCCCTAATAAAAAGTTTCCCTGCAACTGAAGGTTATCCCCGAGCTGAAGGTTGGCCTCCCATTGAAGATTGATCCCCAATGTAGGATGTACTAATATGAGATGTGTGATATGGAGGCTGAGTAACTTGTGTAAACGTGGTTGTATGAATGACTTGAACGATGTTCATTCGACCAATGGGACGACCAAGTATGGCACTTGGTGTGTGCATGTGGGGAAAATGTGAAGTAGGAATATGACCCGACTCATGTGCGAAGGGAGATGAATGTGCAAGTGGTTGAGTCAGGGTTACCCGTGTCACCAATTTTTCTAGTAAAGTATAAGCACAAACATTATCAACTACAAGATTTGTGGAAAAAGATGAATCCCTAAGTCCTTCAGGAAAACCAAAAATTGGTGGGTTCATGCCAAAAGATGGTGTAGTGGTTGAAACGGGTGGTAAATAGTAAGAAGCAAAGGCATCATCATATCTCATAGATGGTGGATCAGTGAGTGGTAGGCTAAGTGGATCACTAAAAAGTGGATTCGCGTAAGATGCAAGGATTTCTATAAAGGTTGTGACCGGTTCTTCAATGTGTTGGCCACTTCCAGGAGCAACACTCCTAGTTTCAGAAGTGTGATCTGCGATCACTACTTCGTAAGAAATATTATGTTGAGTTTCTTGAGTGTCATGTTCCATACCTTGAATACTGTGAAATATATGATCCTAAGGCCGGCTATTAAAGACAAAGAAACAAACTCCTATGAAAAATAAAAGAAATCAACCAAGCAACAACATATTTAAGGATCTTTCGAACACGGGATATCAATCCTCCAATGAAGAAGTGAGAAGAAATTACCTCGACCTCCACATAATATCCCTTCTTGGTGAAATCAACCCTTGCTTTCATGGGATCACCCTCCAAGGGTACTGAGAGTGTGATACGACGTCTGCCCCGGGTACCCTAGGAATCCCCCCACAGTCACCTATGTAGGTACATAGGAAAAGCCACTAAGGATACCAACTTGCAGTCAACCTTTGAGTGGGTACAGTCGACTGTCAGGACCAAGCGTATGGGCAAGATATCAAAGTTTGAATATCTTCAAGAGAACTGAAGAGAAGTGGACCGGTAGACTCTAGAGGACCCCAAACAGATTCAAAGTTCACAAAGCACCAAGACCAAATGAAACCAATGGTTTCTCAAGAAGAACAACAATATATGCTCCATCCGCTACGATTGGTTAATATTTGGAGGGGTAATCTCTGCTGCTCTCCCGCATGTGACCTTTTGTTTAGCCCATGTGTGAGAGGGGGTTCCCGACTATGCTTATATGAAATTTGGATTTGTACGCTCTTTAGTGCTCTACAGTATTTTTAGTAGTCTTGGAAAATTTACTCACTTTCCTAGTCCAAAGACCCTAATCCTATCCTATTGTTGGTGTGCTAAAACCAAAAAATGTCCTAGTTGATTTTATTAGTGTGTGGTTGATTTTAATGGCTTTTAACTCAAAGAGAATCGAATCCAATAGAATGCAAAAGAATGATATGCATTTCTTTCTTTCGATGAATTCTACATATGGGAAGGAGAAGATTTATATTATTCTTAACACAAGCAAGCACTCAAAACAATGCAACTTTCAATTTCTGGGATCAAGATGATTCCAAACTACCAAGAAAATGTTTTCGAAAACCAAAATGCACATGCAAAACTAACTCTTTTTCAAGCATATCAAAATAAACTTCCTAATGAATGCAAAATTTATTTGTTTGATTATGTATGCAAGGATATATCATGAAAACTTTTCACTTCTTAACTTTTCAAATGGAACAAAAATACATCTATGTTTGACACAAAGAAGTACAAGGAAAAACGAAATCAAACAAAGCGCACTAAAAAATGATGAGGACTGAAAGAAAAAAAAGTAGGAGATAACCTGTTCAATCAATAACTCAAAGATATAAAAGAGAAAAAGGACAAGCACTCACGAAAATCCTCAAAACAAGAGCAACAAGAAACAAAAATCAAGTTGGGTTGGGTAAGCAAAAGATCCCTAATCATCCAGAAAAGCGAGATGTTTCAAATGAATATAAGAAGGCTCAATACCAAGCAACCTTTGAAAACCCTATTTGATGAATAATTCTAAACAACCAAGCAATCTGAAATCTTTGTGAGATGAAGATCAGACAAACTCAAAGGCATAAAGAACCAATGGATTTTTTTAACCCTAGGGGACCACAACTAGCAGAAAATTTGCAAACTGAAAGGAGAAACATAAATGAGTGATAACTATCAAATTCTCATGCAAGCAAAGTCAAATAAATTCAAATAGTATGTGGGAAAAAATACCCTTAATATAAAACTGATAAAGAGCAAGCAGAAAGGGGCAAAAAGGCCTAAACAAGAGGAGTGGCACTCATGTTCTCAAGCAGACAAGGCACCAGTTAAGGGAATGGGGCTCTGTAGGAGGCTCTGAGGGAGCACTAGTAAGCTAATGGCACCCTTTGGTAGGATTCTGGGGAGCGCCAATGAGGTACATGGAACCCTGGTGTGAAATGCAGGGGAGTGTCACCCTTCTGAAAAGTTAAAAAACTTGCTCAAACGGGATAAAAACTCAGAAAACGCAGTCAAAGACTCTGTGATATATTCAATGAGGAAGAGATAAAGAGAATTATATTAGAATAAAGCAACAAACAAGATCTAAATATAGGCAAAGGCTTAAGACGATCCAAGGAAATACTAGTCAAAGTCCCTCCCCAGTGGAGTCACCAATTTCTGTTATGAAATATTTCCCGTACGGATAGGTGAAATCTCCCTTGGATTATCAGACCCATGTCACCAAGATAGAAAAGTAAAAATGGATGCTATATTCCTTTCAGATCTAAATTAGCTAGTTTAAACGAGGAAAAGAGAAGTGTGACATAACTTATTCCGGTGATTGTCCGTTGATTCTCCAAATCTTGAGCTTGATTCTGAAGCTCCTTGATCCTGCAAAGAACAATAAAGATACCTTTCTTCCACTCTATATAATTAACTAAATAGATATACCTATGAATATTGAAAGAAAATAGACAAGTAGATGCAAAAGTGCACATACTTGAAGGAAATAGGTCAAGTATATTAATTTGAGAA
This sequence comes from Picea sitchensis, assembly GCA_010110895.2. Lineage (NCBI taxonomy): Eukaryota > Viridiplantae > Streptophyta > Pinopsida > Pinales > Pinaceae > Picea > Picea sitchensis. The sequence continues at coordinate 35,105 of SNQJ01S0017005.1, forward strand.
CCAAAAGAAAGTACTTACAATCTGAGTTTGAATATGCAACAACTCCTTTTTGTCCTCCTCAACCAACCCTTTGCATGAATAATATAAGATCAAAATAATGATGGTATTACTAATTTATTCCTCACTAGACTAGAGGTTTGATATGCTTAGATCTAGTTTCCCCTTCACCTTGGAAAGATTTCAATATATAGGCTTGAGAGGCACAACAACCATGAGAAAATGAGGGGTATGGTTGAGGATATGGCTCCTTGAGGATTGTATCAGATCCTAGGATGAATCCCAAGCATGAGGGTTGAACACAACTAACCCCATCTCAAAGAGTTGGCCCATAGAATAAGGTGGGGGAGATCCCCCCTTTCTCTCAACAAGAATGGCACTCCCCCCAAGTGAGAGATAGGGATCCACCCTAGAAATGGTGCTCCCCTATAGTGCTATAGGGGACACCATGTGTGCACCCATAGTATGGACAAGGGGGCACCACCCTTCATAAATGATCAAACAATTGTCAAATTTTCCAAGGAAAAAGTGTGTTTTGACCTAGAAATGATGGTTTTCCTCCTCCCATATGAATTAGGGGTCTGATATGGTCATCACTGAAGCCACCCCCCTTCCCTCCATCCCACATCAATCCCATGCCACTCCACTTCCAATGCATACCACCCCATCCTAGATGCGCACTAGACTTTCCACCCTAGTCGCTTCACCATCCACACCCGCCATCATCCATATTCTTGATGACCCTCCAATGCAACTCCAATCTACCACTATCATCAAGGAAGCCACCACTCCATAAAATAGTGGGACCACCATCATCATGCACATGGCCTCAACATCCCCAAACCATAACTAGTGTGACATAGTTTGTCTAGACTCTACTTCCCATCTTACTACAATTATCGGTGCCACTGGTCCATTCCCATATGCTTCTCCTTAGATCCCCAAAGTCCAATTCCCCCTGCCCACAACCATATAAAATACCTCTCATATAAAACCAGAGACAAGGCCCAAAACACATATTTCGATGGATGAGGACCCTCCCCAAGACAAGCTATACGCCCAGGATGACACTCAGTCAACGCATAACACCACTTTTGTCAAAAAACAAATTGTGCCTCTACTACAGGACCCTCAACAATGGTGATCTATCTTGGAGCAAACAAAGTTTCTTGCAACACTTCCACCTAAGTTCACTAATATGATTGTGTGAAGCCTCAGAGCTCACTCACCTACCCTAGATGGTGTTGGTACCCCCATTTTTTCCAAGTGTTCTATTGCAAGTGGTCAGTTACTTTCTTCGTGGTCTCCTTTGGATTCCATTTCCATCAATGGAGAGTTGTCCACATGGGCTACACCATATATATTGCAACTTATCCAGGATTCCACCGACCAGCTAGAGTAGAGGATCACAACAGTCGAGGATACCAACCAAGCCCTCACACAACAAATGTAATAATTACTAGAGGTTGTCAATGAATCCACTGCAACCAAAGCATATGAGTAGGACTTGCATGTATAGGCCAAATCTAATTTTGCATCCATCGTCGACAATTTTGTTCAAGTCTGGCCTTCGTTCCAACAGGTCATTCCTAAGCTGCTAGAAGATGTCACTCCATTTGCACTACCTGACAAAGTTGATATCATTGTTGGTGCATGGTCCTAGTTGGCTTCCAAGACAGATACCCTGCAACAAGAGTTAGTTGTGTTCAAGTTAAAGGAAACAAAGCAACTCGATGTGCTCCTCCAAAAGATTACACATGCAGTCTATGAGGGCCTCATTGTCAAGTCCTCACTTCATTCCTAGATTGAGGAATGTCATCGACTCTTCGATATGGTCATAGACTAGGTTAGCTTGTTGGACCAATGCAATAATCCCATTGAATAATTTCACACTAGGATTAAGCAGATGCACGCAGAATCCCGGGCCATTGTTGACCCTATCAAGAAAGTGGCTAAGTTTTCCAAGATACAAGCTAAGGATGACAGGTTGGATGTCATGGATGAGGTTAACAAAGTTGTGAAGACAACACTTCAGTAGTTCAATCCTATAATCCAATATGAGTACGTTTCATTGTAGTAGTTAGAATTTGTTGTTGACATAGAGTGGAATACTCTATTGGCTACTAAGCCCAAGGTGCCTAATTTCAATGCCACACATGAATTTGTTGTAGGTTCCTTGATTTTGGAAATGAAATGGTAGGATTGGGTCACACACTATGATCAGTTCTATGCACAAGCCCTTGTCATTGTCGGATTTGGGCCCTCTATTTATACAAGGACATGGGAATGAGCCAGCAGTTTGACTCAGGACGAGTCAAATATTGTGGTTGGGGCCTATTGGGCCATATGTTTTGAAGACCACCCAATTTTGCAGAAATATTAAAGTTTTTTGGAACATTATAACACATCAGTGAGAAATATAAGTGGCAGAAAGCTAACTTCCAACATGCCAACAATGAATACAGATCAAATGTCAGCTAGAGGAGGAAGCAGAAAGGTCTATAACCTTTGAGCGCAGGAAAAGAAAAATCAAGAAAGCATAAGAAACGGAATCAAGAAACCATAGAAGTGGAATCAAGAGGCATCCAAGTGAATGACACAATTGGGGGAAAATGTAATGGGAAAGGGTGGATTCTTTTTGTTGTTGTTGTTTATATGTTATTGTTATTGTTGTTTCCTAATTGTTAAGTGGACAAGATAATTCCGAGATTTGGTATTATCATTGAGAGCTATGAGACCATTTTTTCTCGATTCATGTTCTTCTTTTGGCATTGGCTCTATTGTATAATTCTTGATATGAAATAAATACTCCATATACGCTAGTCTATGATATGATAATACATAATGGATTATTCATGCATCCAAAAATTTGTTATTTTATGGATGGATGCATGATGTCTCTCCTATGCAATGTCTTGTTTTTTTAGTTTCTAGTTGTGATATTGTTTAACAAGCTTATGTGATGTATATGTTTATCTTTATGTTACAAAACATGAACTATTTGATGCCTTTACTGGGTTAATACTTCTAATGCTATGATCTCTCCACATTTAAGTATGGAATTGCATTGTATTATGCTAGATCTGATGGTGTGTCCACATTGACTCACTTTATCACACATAAGCCTTGGCTTCGCTTCCGGCGAGACCTCCTTCTCTTGTGAAAGATCGAATATGTCAGCGCTACTAGACTACAACAATACCTTTGTTGGTAACCTCCGAGAACCATGGTCTCCAATTTTGTGCCAACACACCACAACTCCAAATTTCAGGTTGAAGGTCTTGAAAATATCTCATTTGCTAGTTAACTAGCCACTAGAACACCAAAAATAGTAATTTACATCCCTTTCTTTCTGCTGCTATTTGACCACTCAAATACTACATCATCAGCCCAAATGACCAGTAGACACACCGACCCACTAGGGAAACTCTTCAACCGCCTCTGCTTTGTGATCTGACTATTGGAACATAGGACACTGGAACACCAAGGAAACTACTTGACCCTTGACTACTCTATGGCCCAACCACCAGGACACTAGACACCGACCCACTAGGGAAAGAAAACGTTGGTTTCATTTAAAGGGTTCAGACCTGGTCTAGTTGAACTTAGCCTACTAAAGATAATGATTACGCTAGATTTTGAGCCTGCTAAAGATAATGATTCCACAATATTTCTCCTCAAACGAGTTTGAATATCACAGTTTTATCCTCTATGATTTCATTGCTACTATACAATTGATCAATCTCAACATAATTGGAATGAAAAGAACAATTATTTAATGCACAAGGAACCAAGTTGGGAGACAGAATCAATCAATAGAACACTAAATTGGAATAGGAAAATAGGTTTTCATCAAATCATTTTGTTCTCATTACTCCCACTACTGCATTTTCAATCCCATGGGTATTATTTATACAAAAAAAGAGAAAAGACCGATTCTAATCACAGACATCTAATTTTCTCAATAACAACTTATTCATTTCCTTGAATAGGATAAAATCCAAACAACTCACCCTATATTTTCTAACTCCTTCAACTTCCTATCTAAAATATACCATTCTGTTACATTACATGGAAAAACACTTTCTTCTCACAAACACACTTGAAACTATTCTAGAAATATGACAACTTAGGAAAATAAACAAATTACAAGCTTCCATAACAATGAGGAAACCAACTTCCTCTCATCAATTTCTAAGACCTTGTAGAGATCAATTGCTAAGTTCACTTTGAAACATGATCCCGCATCATGTCCCTTCAGTTATTTGTGCATAAACAAAGTTCTTGTAGGGATTCAACTTCCCTTCGAGCATGACAACCATTTTCCAAAGTGAATCTTCCTACATTTATTTAGAATCTCGGCCATAGTTTTTTGTTTCTTGCTAAAAAAAAAGATGTTATTCATGTTTCCATGGTCTGAAATGTGATTTATCTAGCCAACAATTTATTAGGGACATAGTTTTGTAGTAGAAGTAGGGCCTATGTACATCCATAAATTATAACATACATGCAATATTTCCCCATGTACCAGTTATTGATATTATGGTAGCTACTACGGGAGGTATGTTGGCATAGGGGTAAATCCAGGGTTCAACGCTTCAAAAATGCACCAACAAAACCCTAACTACCATCCCTTTCAACAACACCTGCGAAGTAGATGAAGTCTCACCCGAGGTGGAGGCAAGGGTGGTTGCAGAACTCCATTGTCTGTAACCTTAGCTAGGACACAGATTTGTGATTACAATACTCTAACAAAGCACTTAGCAGATGTCATTCATTAGTACTTAACATTTGTCTACAATGCAGATAACCCTAATTATAGCGCAGCGCAATATTTAACAAGATTCAGCACATTTAAGCACTTATCATAAAGAAACAGATTAGATCTGGCATTCATTTGCATTACTGAGCACTAAGTTATTATATCGTATGCTTCTAACATTGATAAAGATAACAACACTAAGCATAAATCACATCAAAGGCACAACACAATAATCAAGATGCACAAAGAAGCCATAACACAGGATATACGTGGTTCACCCCCAGCCTAGGGCTACGTCCACCAAATCTTCATCTTCTTTATTATCTTCTGCCAACCATCTACATGCACAGAGCCATAAGTTCCTACTCCGCATATGACAGGAGATATGCGTGCACCACGCCAAATCCTCCTTCCCTGAGCTAGGTTACAACACAAAGCCTTTACACAATCTCTTACAGTCACTTTCACTTAGCCTTGCAAGTTTCACACAGTATGCACAAAGCATGTACAACTATCACTTTCACTTAGCACATCATCACACAAATTCCTATGTTTTCTCCTCTTACATCACCTAGACATATATTTATACGTTACAAAATGGGCCTAAACATGGGTAAACCCATGGTTCGACATCCCCATACCCGTTACATAAGCCGAAAACCCAAAAATCCCTAGAAAGGGACCGAGATTCTGCGATCTCTACTTCGACTTGCGCTCCGCCTTCGACAGCTTGTCAAAGTCCCAAAATAGGTCAAACCTAACCCAGGATCTCCAAAACTTGGTCAAGGGCCAACAGGCCCCCAACACTCACCTATGACTCGTCCTGAGTCACTCTAATCTAGGTAGCTCTACTTCAAAAGCCTCGAGTCTGGCTCGATATGCTTCGACCTGCTACTGCACCAAGGCCTCCTGCTCGATGAAATTATGAAGAACTTCCTCGTTCACAGGTCCCTCTAAGCGCTATTCGACTGAAGTGACTACTTGTTCCATATCTGCTCCTCGTCCTTCAATCTCCTCAAAAAGTTGGAAAGATGCATCTTGGAATGGCTGGAGTTTCTAAGTCACTTCCATGACTTTTCTCTGTATGGTATGGACATGTTGTTGAGCAGTGTGTTGTTCCTGAGATCTTTTCATTCTTTCAACTGTTGATAGGAGCTTCAACTGCGCTTGTACTGTCGTTGCTTGTTGCTTTGCCTCCTGGAGCTGTGACTCCAGTGTCTTCAATTCAGGGTCTTCAGTAAGTCACTCATAAGTCTGCACACTTCTACTGCTACGTTGTTAACATTCCAAAGCTAATGCTCCGATCCGTTCAACTATGCTCCGGGCAGTAGCTTCTCTTTGGTCTCGCACATCCTGAGGAGTACTTGGTATTGTTTGTAGATCTATATATGTTATTCTATGTTGAAGCTGCTGGATGGATTCAGCAAGCTGTGCTACTTGATGCTCCACTAGGTCTTCCTCCTTTTTCTCTAAGCCCGTTACAGAGTGAAGTTCTCTGCTGACTCCTTCTTTTACTCCAACCTACTCCACGAGCAGTTGTTCTTTATCTTGTTGGGTATTCTCCTTTTCCTCTTCAAAATTTTCTTGGAGGGAAACCTTCTCCTATTGCGCAACCCTGCGTTGCTCTATTACTTCCTCTTGTGCTTGCTTCAGGGCCACTATGGCATGTTCAGTTTCTTCCTGTGTGTGATGAAGGCGAGCTTCAGTCACATCAGCTAGTTTGCAGAGTTGGGTAGGCTCATCTCCCAACTCTGTTTCTTCTGATGGAGGGGGCGTAGTGGACACTGCGCGACTGGAGTGAAGGGCCTATTGTACCTCTCGCAGTTCTACTTCAATTTTCTCATACATGGTCTCTTTCTTAGCTTCATTTATCTGGAAAATATCTTTTGAGGCATCCGATACAGCTCTGATGATGAAGTCGAAATCATCGAGCATGAGCACAGTCTGTAGCTTGGTCTTACTAGATTTTGACTTCTTCTGCGATGTGGGTTTCGTGGGAGAAACCTTTATTTTGTGAGATGGCTCTGCATCTTCAGGGGGATTCTATGGTGGTGTTGTAAATTTGTTGAACGTGCACATAATAGATCTAGCTAGAAAATACTACACACATTTGCAGAGAGAAATTAAGAAATAAGAAGCAAGATAGAAAGAATGGAAGAATTCTCATTAGCCATATTCCACACATAAAGAGTAAATAATTTACAATAGATATAGGATACATGAGTAACTAATGAGCCATAGTGGTGGTCTAGATTGATCTGGACACACACCAACAGTTACAAGAGTAAACTGTCACCTAGTCTAGTCTCTCAGGAAGTTACGGGAGTGAACTGCCACCTAGCTGAGTTAACTAGTGAACTAGTCTTCAGTTAACTGACTGAACAAAGAGTAGCAAGTTGGTGATGATCCCAATGTTTCATGGTGACAAAACCAATGCAACATCTAAACTCAACTCAACTAGTCAAACTCAAGTGTCAATTGAAAGAGAATATTCTCCAGGTGGAATATTCTCCCCTAAAATATATGAGACTGGATAATGACTAATTATGACTAATA
>SNQJ01S0017005.1:42469-58024 GCA_010110895.2 Picea sitchensis
CAAACTGAAGTGTCAACTGAAAGAGAATATTCTCCAGGTGGAATATTCTCCCCTAAAATATATGAGACTGGATAATGACTAATTATGACTAATAAACAAGGAATAACCTTAGGAAAAATAAATCCTAGGTGTGTGTGAAGTAATAGAAATGAGGTTTAGGATGAGCACCATTTCCCTTTAACTTGTCATAACCTTAATTATATAATTGTTAACTTTAACCAATTTATGATAAATTAACTACTCTTTAGGACATCATTCCTTGAGAAAACCATCACGATATTAGTAATTCACTTCCACCATCTTCAACCATACAAATGACATTTTAAAGAATATTTAGGGTTGAATATGTGAACCTATGTCACACTTTTTGGCAAGTGGAGAGGGAAAAAATTATCTCGCAGACCCTCAATCGAGGGATAACCTTGATCTAAGTTTTAAATCCTCAATCAAGGGCCTAAAACTTGGATTGAGGGATTATGTACACATAAGACCTTGATCGAGGACTTGTGTAGGTTGTCATGACAAGTATAATTAAAAGGTAGATACTCTACATTTAAAAAAGAATGTCTATTCGTATAAAAAAACACTTTGATACTTAGCTAAAACACTTAATACTGATGTAGGAGCATCATAACAATGTTATAGGAAAGTAGGACATGGGATCAGTATTGACACCTCAACGCATTGGACTAACCAAACCAACCTTGACCAACTTGGAATCGGCGAGAAGATTTTTTCTAAATCTTGTTATTAAATTTTTGATTCTGTAAATTCGGGCCACCATTTGAAATAACGGGATTAATGTAAATTCTTACATGACTATAATGTATTACAGGTGTAGTATAATTGGCCTCTTTACTTATTAGGAAGAATTTAATTCGAGTAGGTAACATTGGCGTAAACCCCCTCCTCTCCAAGGGCTGCATGACCTCCCAGTCCTAGGATCTTCTCAAGGCCAACTTGAAACAACTTTTGGTTCCTTGCTGGAACCTTTCAACAACAATCCACAGCTCTTTGCAGACTTCCGCTCGCATGCTCAAGTTCCAAAATACCAGTCTCCTCCAAGTGACCACACACGTAACCACGCGCTTAACTGAAAAGGCATGTCACAATTTCGGTTATCGGTGATATGAGTCAATCAAATCCTCATCCTTCGAATTCCCGAGTTTCGAAATTGCGAAAGGAGCTTAACTCATATTACTCCTCCCTTTACTTCCTCCAACGTGACCTTTTTCTATGACCTGGGTCTATCCTTCAAGCGTTTCGGGATTTTGCATTTCGCGAGATCGACAAACTCTTCTCCTCCTTTCTCCCGATCCCCAAATTACAAAAATTTCACCCGTGTCAATCGACGGCTCCTAACACTCCAAGATCCGATGGTCTAGATCAAATTGGCACTTCGTGTTTTGGGGTTTTTGAAAGAAATTTCCTTCGTTCTCCCAGTTCATGAATTAGTGAAATACTAATCTGTTGTCGCATGTATTTCCTCGATGAACGACTATGATCACTTCATGGATTTGGATATCGTGAATTCGTCGTGACTCCACCTTTTGACCTCTCCACTCTGCAAGTCAGTAAAACAATAATCTATCGCCGCGTGTCCCTTCAACAGACAGTCCCGATGATTTCAGGATTTCACGATTCAGGGTTTCGTGAGTTTCACTCTACTTCTCCCAACTTCTTTTGTCTTGCAAAATTCTGATAAGTCCTCACGCTAACTAGTGCGTTGTTTCTCCAAAATATGATGGTTTAGAAAATGTTGGCTCTTCCCAAGGGAATCTCGACCCTCGATCCTCCTTCAGATTTCAATCTTTGCATTCCTTCTTCGAACATTCTATTCCTCCAGGTCTTTATCAATGAAATTTGACCTCGCCCTTCGCACACTTGCATTTTATGTCTTGGTCAAAATACTTCCTGACGGCCTCCTGGCATACTCTACGCTCAATCTCTTGAGCATTCAAACTTTAACACATGTTTGTTCTTATGCGCACTCCTTGTTCTTAATATGCACACTCTGCATATGAAATCTCCCTNGATTTCACGATTCAGGGTTTCGTGAGTTTCACTCTACTTCTCCCAACTTCTTTTGTCTTGCAAAATTCTGATAAGTCCTCACGCTAACTAGTGCGTTGTTTCTCCAAAATATGATGGTTTAGAAAATGTTGGCTCTTCCCAAGGGAATCTCGACCCTCGATCCTCCTTCAGATTTCAATCTTTGCATTCCTTCTTCGAACATTCTATTCCTCCAGGTCTTTATCAATGAAATTTGACCTCGCCCTTCGCACACTTGCATTTTATGTCTTGGTCAAAATACTTCCTGACGGCCTCCTGGCATACTCTACGCTCAATCTCTTGAGCATTCAAACTTTAACACATGTTTGTTCTTATGCGCACTCCTTGTTCTTAATATGCACACTCTGCATATGAAATCTCCCTGCCATCTCTTCTAAACTTTTTAGTCGAAACAGACTTCTTCACACGCACTCCTTGCGCTCTGCATGCACCCCTTGCATCATCTTACAGAAGAGAAACAATTGAACTTATTCAATTATTCCTTCACTCATTAACACATAATAACACATTCAAACTATAAACAACATCAAAACTGAGCAATTGGATCAATTTTCTTTGTTCTATTCATTTCAAGGAAAACATCATTACAGTGGTTATCTTCTACAGACACAAAACAAAACTTGTCTAAAGACCCAGAGCTTTTTCGCTCATCTTCCTCCTACCTAAATATTGTTACCTTCTATCACAATGGTTACCTACTCGAATTAAATGCTTCCTAACAACTAAGGCGGCCAATTATCCTACACTTGTAATACATTACAGTCGTGTAAGGATTTACATTAATCCCGTCATTTCAAACGGTGGCCCAAATTTAAAGAATCAAAAATTTAATAACAAGATTTTCAAAAAATATTCTCGTCGATTCCAAGCTGATCAAGGTCATTTTGGCTCCTCCAATGCGTTGAGGTGTCAATTATGATCCCACGTCCTGCTTTCCTATAGCGTTGTTACGATGCTCCTGCATCATACTCCACTGGCCAAAATATTCATGGACTCCTGTCCATGAGCTCCCGCATTGTTCTTCCATGCTACAAAATGTCAAGCTCAGTAACCCAACTTGAATCTTCCACGGGGTGATTTTCCCACTTCACCAAATATTCTGGATACATCTTTCTTCTGGTTTTCCTTCCAACTCTTTGTTCTAAAATTCTCTCCATCTGAGATTTTTCTACTGTAGGCATCTGTTCTTCCCACTGAATCTCTTCTTGATCATCCATTTCTCCTGTGTCACCTCTGTTATAAGGGTACAAATCTACGACATTGAATATTGGTGATATCCCAACATTGTCCGGAAACTCAATCTCATAAGCATTTGCTTCAAATTTTCTAAGGATCTTGCATGGTCCTATCTTTTTCATCTTCAACTTATTGTATGTTCCTATTGGAAACCTCTCCTTCATCAAATGAGATAATACTTCATATCCCACTTCAAATTGAACTTCCCTTATTTTATGATCAACTCTGTTCGTATACTTTTGATTACTATCTTGTATCTTCCTCCTAACTTGATCATGAAGTCTGTGCATCTTTGTAGAAAAATATTCTTCTCCAAAGCTCCTAAATTCATCTTGTTTTAATTCTCTCAATTATGCAACCCCTCTTGGTTGACTTCCATATATTACCTCAAATGGGCTTTTTCGAGTGCTTATTTTAACTGAATTATTAAATGCAAATTTTGCCTGTGCCAGAATCTGATCCCACTGGCGACCTTGTTCGGTGACTAAACGCCTTAACAAATAACCCAAACTCATGTTCACCACTTCAGTATGTCCGTCTCTCTAAGGGTGATATGTTGAACTAAAATATAAGTTAGTTCCCAACCTCTTCCATAGAGTCCTCCAAAAGCGTCCCACAAACTTAGTGTCCCTATCTGAAACTATGCTTTTGGGTAATCCATGTAATCTCATAATTTATCTGAAAAACAAATTGGCTATGTGTGTAGCGTCATTTTTTTTCTGGCATGGTATAAAGTGTGCCATCTTGGAAAATCTATCGACCACAACAAATATGGAATCACTTCCATTCTGGGTCCTAGGAAATCCCATTACAAAATCCATACTAATTACATCCCAAGGTCTTTCTGGAATAGGCAATGGTTGATACAAACCAGTTTTTTGTCTCTTCCCCTTTTCATGTTGACAAATATTACATCGGTCTACAAATTTCTTCACATCTACCTTCATACACGGCCAATAACACAAACTAGTCAGTTGTGCAAATGTTTTGTCCTGACCAAAATCTCCAGCTAGACCTCCACTATGTTTTTCTTTCAACAAACTATCTATCATTAAACATCTTGGTATGCACAATTAGCTTCCTTTAAACAACAATCCATCCTGGATCAAATATTCTGACCATGAGTTGTTATCCCTCAACAAAGGATTTTAATATGCTTCATAAGCCTCCTTAAAATCTGAATCCTCCTAATACATTTCCTTAAGGTGTTCAAACCCTAAGGTCTTCACTTGAAATTCTTGTACAACCCAACTTCTCATGCTCAAAGCATCTGCAACTTTATTAGCGCTTCCAGAGATATGTTTAATGAAAAAAGTAAAAAAATTCATGAATTCTACCCACTTAGCATGCCTCTGATTCAACTTCTCTTGCCTAGTAATAAATTGCAAAGCTTGATTATCACTATATAAGACAAACTCCTTTGGAATTAAATAATGTCTCCATTTTTTCAGAGCTTGAATCACTGCATAAAACTCCTTGTCATATGTAGACTATTTCTCCTTAACATCATTCAAATTCTCACTAAAATAAGCAACTGGTCGATTATCTTGGCTTAAAACTGCTCCAATGGCTATTCCACTTGCATCACACCTCACTTGAAATGTCTTTCCAAAATCTGGCAAAATCAGAACTTGTTGTTCTGTTATCTTCTTTTTCAACACTCTGAAGCTTTTCTCAGCCTCCTCTGTCCAATTAAAAGACTTACATTTTTTCTTCACAGTGTCCATCATGGGTGCACATATACCACTAAAATTTCTTATAAACTTTCTACAAAAACTTGCTAAACCATGGAAACTTCTCACCTCAAATATACTCCTAGGTGACGACCATTCTTTGATTGCTCTCACCTTTTCTGGATCCATATTTAATTCATTTGAAGAGATCACAAACCCCAAATATATAATCTTTGTCTTCATAAAAGAAATTTTCTTCAAGTTTATCAACAAATATTATTGTTGCAATCTCCTCATCACTAATGCCAAGTGATTTAAATGTTCTTCCTCTGTTTTGTTGAAAACTAATATATCATTCAGATATACAATAAAAAATTTACCTTTGAAGTCCTTCAGTACTTCATTCATCAACCTCATAAATGTACTTAGAGCATTTTTCAATCCAAATGGAATGACTATCCATTCATACAAACCTTCATTTGTTTTGAATGTTGTTTTCCATTCATCTCCCTCTCTCATTCTTATCTGATGGTATCCACTCTTCAAGTCTAATTTTGAAAAATAGCTTGCTCCACTAAAACAATCCATCAAATCATCCATCTTGGGTAAAGGAAATCTATACTYGATGGTGATATTGTTAATAGCTCTAGAATCTGTACACATTCTCCATCCTCCCTCCTTCTTTGGACTCAACACAGTTGGCACTGCACATGGGCTTAGGCTTTCTCAGACTAAACCTTTTTCCAACAACTCCTGAAYTTGATTCTTAACTTCTTCATTATCTCGAGGTGTCAACCTMTMCGCTACTTTATTTGGAAAACTAGATCTTGGAATCAAGTCAATWTGGTGGCTAATACTCCTAATAGGTGGTAATGAGTGAGGCAACTCATCCACTATTATGTCAACAAAATTCTCTAAAAATTCTTGGATTTCTTCAGATAAATTATTCACAGAAGTATTGGTAAGGATAAATCTCAGATTTCTTACTACAACAAATTGCATTTCTTTATCTTTCTTGATCTTCTTCAAGAGTTCCTTCCCACTCATGAGAAGTATTCTTGTACTGGCATCTTCCTTTTCTTTCTTCTCTTCTATGGGCAGTAACATATGGGTTATACCATTCTTTTCCATAGTATARGTATTTTTTCTCCCATCATGAATAACATTCCTATCAAACTTACATGGTCTCCCCAACAAAATATTACAAACATCCATAGGAATTACATCACACATAATTTCATCTTTATAGCCTCTTATTTTAAATTCAACTTTGCATTGTTGACATACCATTACTTGATGTCCTTTCTGCAACCACGATACTTTGTATGGACTTGGGTGTGCAGTTTTCTTTAGGTCCAGCTTCTCCACCATCTATGTTGATACTAAATTATCTATTCTCCCACTCTCTATAATCATCTTGCAAACTTTTTCCTTTGTCTTACAAGCAGTCTTGAACAACCTCGTTTGTTGAACTAAGTATTCTATTTATTTCTCTAGTTTTAGAAGAAATTTCCTCATCATAAGATTTTATCCTCCTTCTCCTACCTCTTCTTCCACATTCTTATGGGCTTATGAAATGTGTGTTTCTTCTCCTCCTTGTTTCTTCCTCTCGGGACATTCCCAAGACATATGCCATGTCTTTCCACAGCCATAACATTTAACTCCACCTCCTCTACTGCTTCCTCTTCCACGAGGAAAATAATTTCTCCCACCAAACGGTCTTCTTTGGGAAATTCCTCCTCTTTCAAAGTGACCATATGGTTTTTCATTCTCATTCTTAGGTTTTGGTGCCTTATCATAGACAACTCCCTTACCTCTATTTAAGTCTCTTCTTTTGTTCCACTGGCTCTTATTTCTGGCCAAATTTTCCTTTGCCTTCAGTGAAATATAATAAGCATCTTCCACTGTTATCACAGTCATCATATTGATTTCATCCTGAATTTCATACCTCAAACCATTTATATACCTGGAAACTTTTTCATCATCCTTCTCTCTTTGTCCAGTCCTAATATTCAGCTTATAAAATTCTTTTGTATATTATTTCACTATCATACCCCTCTGTCTCAAGTTCTGCAATTTCTTGAACAACACTATATGATAATCCCTAGGTATTACTTTAGCCTTTAGTTTGGATACCATCTTTTCCCAATTATTTATCTTATGTTTACCTTTGCTCCTCCTTTCTGCCTACAATTCATCCCACCATAGTGTTTTATGTCCTTTTAATCTTGTGACAGCATGTCTCACCTTCCTTCCTTCCACGACCTCTTCATAGTCGAAATACTTATCCAGGGACCTTATCCAATCCAACAACTCTTTGACATCCAAGTTACCTTCATACAATGGGACATCCATCTTTTCTCTAGATCCCAACTTCACAACAACTTTCAATAATCATTCTTCGGCCGCATCCTCCCCTATAATTTTTTCAACTTCTATTTCTTCGCTTTCTGCATCACTGGCATCTTAAACGACATGTGCTCTCCTTTGCATTCATTCCATCACTTCCAACATTGCACGAAGTTCTCTCACTTATCTTCCTACAACACGATTTGCCATAGGTGGTCATGTGTGTATCCTCGGCGGCATCGCTTCAACTATTCCTAACACACTGATTTCAACCTCAAAACCTTTTTCAGGCTCTGATACCACTTGGCGCAAACCCCCTCCTCTCGAAGGGTTTAATGACCTCTCGGTATTAGAATATTTTCAAAGCCAACTTGAAATAGCCTTTGGTTCCTTGCTGGAAAATTTCAGCAACAATCCACAGGTCTTTGCAAACTTCCGCTCACAAGATCAAGTGCCAAAATACCAGTCTCCTCCAAGTGACCATACCCATGACCACGCGCTTAACTGAAAAGGCACGTCATGATTTTGGTTAGCGACGATATGAGTCAATCGAATCCTCATCATTTGAATCCTTGAGTTCCAAATTTGTGAAAGTGGCTTAACTCGTATTACTCCTCCCTTTACTTCCTCCAACGTGACCTTTTTCTATGACCTGGGTCTATCCTTCAAGCATTTCGAGACTTCGCATTTTGCGAGATTGACAAACTCTTCTCCTCCTTTCTCCCGATCCCTAGATTCCCGAAATTTCACCCGTGTCAATCGATGGCTCCTAGCACTCCAAGATCCAATGGTCTAGATCAAATTGACACTTTGCGTTTCGGGGTTTTCGAAAGAAATTTCCACTGTTCTCCCAGTTCACGAATTAACGAAATACTAATCTGTCATCGTGTGTCTTTCCTTGATGAATGGCTACAATCACTTCGTGGATTTGGATTTCAAAAATTATTCACGACTCCACCTTTTGACCTCTCCACTCTACAAGTCAATGAAACGATAATCTATCGACACGTGTCCCTTCAACGGACGGTCCCGATGATTTCGGGATTTCGTGATTCGGGGTTTCGCGAGTTTCACTCTACTTCTCCCAACTTCTTTTGTCTTGTGAAATTCTGATAAGTCCTCGTGCAAACTAGTGCGTTGTTTCTCCAAAATCTTATGGTTTAGAAAATTTCGGCTCTTCCCAAGGGAATCTCAACCCTCAATCCTCCTTCGGCTTTCAATATTTGCGTTCCTTCTTCGAACACTTCAACTCTTCAAGACTTAGAAATTTTTCTAAATATTTCTTCTCAAGGATTAAAGCCTCTATTCCTCTAGAGCTTTATCAATGAAACTTGACCTCGCCCTTCGCACACTTGCGTTCTATGTCTTGGTCAAAATACTTCCTAATGCCCTCTTAGCATACTCTGCGCTCAATATCCCGAGCATTCAAACTTTAACACAAGTTTGTTCTTATGCGCACTCCTTGCGCTTAATATGCACACTCTGCATATGAAATCTCCCTGCCATCTCTTCTAAGATTTTAAGTTGAAACAGACTTCTTCACACGCACTCCTTTCTCTCTGCATGCACACCTTACATCATCTTACAAAAGAGAAACAATTGAACTTATTCAATTATTCCTTCGCTCATTAACACATAATAACACATTCAAACTGTAAACAACAACAACACTGAGCAATTGGATCAAGTTTCTATGTTCTATTCATTTCAAAGAAAATATCGTTACAATGGTTATCTTCTACAGACACAAAACAAAAAATTTCTAAAGACCCAGAGTTTTTTCGCTCGTCCGCCTCCTATCTAAATATTGTTACCTTCTATTACATCGATTACCTACTTGAATTAAATGCTTCCTAATAACTAAGGCGGACAATTATCCTACACCTATAATACATTACAGTCATGTAAGGATTTACATTAATCCCATCATCTCAAATGGTGGCCCGAATTTACAGAATCAAAAATTTAATAACAAGATTTTCAAAAAATATTCTCATCAATTCCATGTTGATCAAGGTCGGTTTGGCTCCTCCAATGCATTGAGGTGTCAATTCTGATCCCACGTCCTGCTTTTATATAGCATTGTTACGATGCTCTTGCATCAAATACTCATTCACTACAAAGCAAATTGAAAACAGCGTGACATTGTAAGTTGACTTTTTAAAATCAAGATGGATAATGAAGCAAAATTTCAAGCACAAAAAACGGTGGGAAGAGAGTTTTAAAGAACCATACTTCAAGTGGCAGGTACTAACAATGAAAACAATATTCTCGTGCTAGAGGGAGGAACTAACAATGATTTTGACTCACATAATAATATTTATGTATAGGAATAAGAATCCTACAATGAATTAATCAAGTTTGAAAAAATAAAAGAATTCAAGTTTGAAAAAATAAAAGAACCATACTCGCAGGTACTAACTATGAAAACAATAGTCTACTTAGAGACTAGGGATTAACAATGATTTCAACTCATAATAATATTTATATGTGGAAATAAGAATCTTACAATAAATTAATCAATTTCAAAAAAATTAAAAACTATGCATTTATATATTTTTTCAAGATTTTCTTAATCAAAGTAATTAAGTATGAAAAAAAGAAAAGGGAATAAGTATCCATATATCTTCACAATGTTTTTTTGTTATTATCTAATTCTTAACAAATATTTCTTAGTGATTCCAATCTCTAATAACAAAAGTTTTTAGACTTACAAAATATTAAAACTTTATCAAATAAAATCTTAAATTTACTTACAATATTAAAATATTTTTATCAAATTAAATGGAATACAATTGACTTGTCCAAAAAAGAATATGAAACTCTAAAATTTCAATTACACTTTAATAACCATTATCATCATTTTCTAAATAGTCAAAAAATATTAACACATCTTCAACTAAAATAGAAAAAAAAAAACATCAGTGATTTCAATGATTTCAATCTCCCAAAAAAAAAAACTTTTTACAGAACATATATTAAACATTTGTGATAATACTTAATAAATTTACTTATAATACTGCAATCTTTAACAATCTTGTATCCTGCAATAAAACTATCTTATCCATATTTCAAGTATAAAACTATTTTATCCAACTATCCTATCCATATTTCAAGTAAAAGACAAAATCAAAACCATAAGTATTAAAAAATATTAACATATATCATATCAAAAGAAGCTTAAAAAAGATTGCCCAACTCTCTTTTTTTTTTAAATATGAATATCATAAATTATATTTCAAAATACAAAATAAAAGAAATCAAATAGAACGCACCTTTTTTTAGAATGTATGCTATAAGCCCAACATGCTTAACCTTTTTTTGAGGGGCATTGTCCATGCATAACATGCTTATAACTTGAGGAGCATTGTTCTTCAATCGGGTTCTTCAGTCAACTTATGTGCCCAGTGGGTTTTTCGGTCAACTTACGTTCCTAGTGCAGAGGATGAGCACCATGCAAGATTCGTGTAGGTTCTTCAGTCAACTTATGTGCCCAACACAAATGATGCTCACCTATCTTTACAATATAATATTATTATCTTATTAGAGATCCTTAGATTTAGGCTAAGAAAGGTAAAATCCAATTCTTCTACAACTAATTACTCTAAAATAACATAAAATAAAGTGGCCAAGCCACATGTACATTGATCAAGGTGAAAATATCCCAAGAGAGAAGGACATCTACATAGGATAGGGAAGAAAGAGTGTCAAAGGTGCAATGTTAGCCTCCAAACACACCCCAAGTGTTTTGATTTTCAACGTACTCCTTAAAGTGTGCAAGTCAATACTCCTAAGTTTCCTCCAAGGTGGATGTATGGGCCTCTAAGGTAAAAGCATCCTCCAAATCATGAATAAAAATCCTACAAGAGGGGGTGTCCCCTCCAAGTTAGCTCCAAGATCACGTGTGAACAAAAAATATTCCATCAGATATGCAATACAAGGCTCCTGGGGCCCCTCCATTTCGGGTTTGTGGCCTTCAAGGCAAATTGTCCATATATCACAAATAAATCCTTTCAAAAGGAAGGAGACCTCACAAAAGCATCTACAAATGTCAAGTGTGAGGTATCCAAGGTGGAATGTCATTCCTCAAAACATGCTAAGGACTTCTTTAAGTCATGGGAGACCTATTTTCAAGCAAAAAACGTACACACATGTGTCAAATGAAACACCCATGCAGCCTCCAACGTAGGCTCCCCTCATATTAAGTGACAAGTACCTCAAAATGTGTAAAAAAGGTGGGGAAATCCAAAATATGATATGTGACATGGCGTGGGAAGCCCCAATACATGAAAAATAACTCAAAATAATTTTTTTCCATTCCCTTGGAAATCATGAACTACCTCGATAAATGTGAATTTCATTGGGAACTATGAACTGCATTAGGAAACATGAAGATGCGCAAAAAATCTAGATGAAACCAATTTCCCAAAAAGTATCATGCCACACCATATGGTCCTTCCACATGTCATCAAACCCTCAAACTCGTGAAAACAATTCTCCCAATTGTCCAAAGCTCAAACATAAAAGGGATAATGAGGAAATTCACTAAGATTATCCCCTATCAAAATGAGGGGTAACAAGAGGAAATTGAAATACTACAAATATTTTATGAATCTTAATTTGGTTGACAGAAACTATTTTCCCAACTTTTGAGCTAGAAGAACAAAATGAATATCGTCAAAATAAGGGCCAATGGTCATGACCTCCAAAGTGAAACCTTATTGGACTAATCCATAAACACCCTCAGATGAGTGAATTTGTAAACTTTTTAATAGAAATGAGGTTCATGATGAGCACCATTTCTCTTTAACTTGTCATAACCTTAATAATATAAGTGTTAACTTTACCCAATTTATGATAAAGTAACTACTCTTTAGGATATCATTCCTTCAGAAAACCATAAAAATATTAGTAATTCACTTCCACCATCTTCGACCATACAAATAACATTTTAAAGAATATTTAGGGTTGAATCTGTGAACCTATGTCACACATTTTGGCCAGTGGAGAGGGAAAAAATTATCTCATAGACCCTCGATCGAGGGATAACCTTGATCTAAGTTTTAAATCCTCAATCAAGGGCATAAAACTTGGATTGAGGGATTACGTAAACATAGGACCTTGATCGAGGACTTGTGTAGGTTGTCATGACAAGTAGAATTAAAAGCAATAGTCATTAGAGTCTTATAAATAAGAGGTTGGACAATTAGACTTTGAGTGGGGCCATAGTTGGTTGTGCCCTAGAAGCTCTATTAATAATAAATAATTTTCCTATTTGAAGGAGAAACATATCTCCCATGACTCTAGGCATCAGATTTCTCTCCATCACCAATGTGGATCTGGATCGATGAATCTCAATCGACCACAAGTGTTGGAATCTAAGAGAAATTGACCTCAGTTGGCTTCCCAATATGAAGATTCAATTATCGCCCCACTAGATAATAATATTGTTGGTTCTACATCTACAAACCTTGTAGAGCCATCCAATGGAAGTATGATGGTGGATTTGAAGCTAGGGAAGGTTCTAGCCTCTAGGGTTTTCTGACATTGCTAAGTATTTCCATAGGATGTTATTATTGACATAGTCATATAGAATCAATTTGGTATTAGTGAAGATAAACATGTTACCATCYGGTGCCAAGTGAGCAAAGGGATTAATATTGTTAGCCCTAGTCTCCTTGAAAAAACTCAAATCATRGTAGGTGCTTTGGCTCTAGATGTCGCAAATMTTGGGTAGAAACTCTTCATTAAAATTCCATCACCCGCTAACAATGATAATTCTCTCATATGGTAGAATATAATTCATAGCATATCACTTCTTGCCCAAGAATTCTACACTTGACCAGTCCCTCCAATTGCAAGAGCCATTGTATCACCATGGTATGGAGATCTTGACACGATTTATTTCTTCATCGTCACAAGCTCGTTTTCTGTCATTGTAGCAACATGACTACACAAACAATCCCTTAATCAACATTGTCCCAAAAAATCACTATATGCCTCTATGAATTTTGAGAGGTCAAACCTTTTTATTTCTCCATGTTATATTTAATTGAATGGACCCAACAAAGGTGATAAAGAGATACTAAACAAGTTAAACTCCAGAATGATTATCTTGTTCTTGGATAGAAAGGCCATGTACATAATAGAGATATTGGAGTTTACCATCAAAACCTTTCACAAGCTAGCTTCACTTTCAATATCATTTCTACCCTTCACCATTGCCACAAGGATAATGCTAAAGGAAGGAATAAACAACATAGATATAATATGGAATTGTAAAGTGCCATTAGTTTTACTACAAAATCTATATCATGAGATTATACTTTATAATTACCTAATCAATTACAAGCTACCTAACTAGTCCTTTACAAGTTCCATAACTCATCAATCATTACTTTTTTGTTATATAGCGAACTTAATTTTAGCTAGGATATTGTTCATATAGAAGTTTAACAATATTTTTCATATCGTTTAACCATGTTCACCTTAGAGGTGTGCGAAGGAGCGAACGTAGTATTGGTGTTTGAAATGGAACTTGGTTCCGGAGAAGGTTTTGTTGGATCGTTCGACGGACGAGGATTGTTAGGGATCATATCATAAAGTGTGTTAGACTGGGAATATACCAAATCCAAATATTGCACACGGTTGATAGCCTACGCCTCAACAACAACATTTCCCATGGAAACATCACGAGCAATGAGACGCAAGTGTGACTCTGTAAACCAATCCGCAAGGAGTTGGTCCAAAATGGGAGATTTAATCAACTGTCTTCGCCATCTCCAATCATGAATATGATAAAATATGTGGGTGTAAGAGGATTGTTGGAGTGAGGTCAAAATATATGTAGTGGTCTCATACCGTATAGGAAACTGAAAATGATTCAAGAAAACCATGGAAAGAGAATTAGGTTTTGAATTTAGGGTTATGTAATAAAAGAAAACTTAGGTGATTGGATGAGACACAGACACACGGACACACAGTGAGGAGATATCATTGAGTGGGTGAAAAGATTTCATCCAAGTGTGAGTGGGCAGGGCTAAGGAAAGGTGCAAAGGGTTAGCAACAGAGATATCAATGAAGTGAGCTATGATATTGTTGCATTGTATTCCTTTGATGGGCCATTATCCCGGGATGGGAGCCCAAGATTGTTATTAATAAAATCAAACTCATATATGATTTTCCTTTCGCGGTTTTCCCATGGTTGTTTACCCAAAATATCTTCTGCAACGTACGTTGGTTTTCATTTTTTATGCTTCCGTTGATTTTTGTTAAGTAACCTAGTTGTGTTGTTATTAAATAAAGTGATTTTATTTCGAAATAACCGCCTGGTGCTAGGTTCAGATAAATTAACATGGTCTTAGAGTCAAGAATATGAGGAAACCAAGTTGCACAAGTGAGATTATTTGTAGCAGGAAATTATTTTTATTTGGTTTGTGGGAAAATTTTATTTTGCAGAGTTGCGGGGTAAAATAAATTAAAATATATGTATTTCGTACAACAATATGGCCTCCGCCGAACAATGCCATATAGATTGTATGACCGCACTAGTTTCCAAAGCGACTGTTGCAGTGAGAAAATTCATTGGGTTGTTGGGTAAAGTTGTCACGGCTAAGAAAGGAGCTATTGGTAAAGACTATGTTGCAGAGATCGTGGGAATTATCAGTGTGAAGGAGTCGAGCAAGGGTTTTGAGACTTGATAACTTAAAAAATTGATGGCAAAGATGAAGTAAGTCGCAAGGATGTTGAGAGGAGTAGTTGTGGATCGGGTGTTGGAAATAGAAATGGGCGTCAGTAGGGGTCCAACCTTGGCTAGGATTTGAGCGACAGGAGAAAGAATTGTTGGTTGTGGAGCCTGATTATCTTCCTGATTCAGAGGTCTCTTACTTTCAGCTGTGTTTATACCCCATGAAGTATTTACACCCCAGAAGTATGTACACTCTTCCACGTGGGGGAGTGCAGAGGGGGGTACCCCCTCTGCGGGGTCCGGGGGTGCTATCCCCCCAGCTGGGGGGTCTAGGGGAAAGCGGGCCCCCAACGGGGGTTCAAGGGCAGTGTCTCCCGATGGGGGTTCGAGGGCGAAGCCCCGGAAGGAAAAATTGGCTTGTAAATGTATATTGTAATTTCATTGTAAATCTAGACCATTCATTATAAGGTCATATATCTAACGATAGAGATTATGTTAGGGTTTTTTTCCCTAGAAGGAAACCCTCTCTTCTGAGGG
>SNQJ01S0017005.1:73547-87783 GCA_010110895.2 Picea sitchensis
TGGATTAGAGTTTTGTATGAGATTGTTTCATGATCCATGATATACATAATATATGATAGTGGGGTTTTTAGCTTTATGCTTTCCTGGTAAAACATCTGTGTTATGTGCGATTGATCTTTCTTCTTGATATTGCAATTGGCGATTGTGTTTTAAATTCCAAAAGAATATTAGTAGAAGCGGTTATGTATTTAACAATGGCATATAATTGTTAGATCAGGAGAATCCATGAAATACATAATTTGTATTAAAATTTCTACAGGGAACTTCTTTCATGTGGTTGTCAGTTTGGCTACACCAACAACTTTTTACCCTGCACCCGCTTTACCTCACATCCTCCACCAACCGACGACTGCTCTCAATATCTCTCCACATCCACACGGTATCCACCTCAGCCAGATTGCACCTCTTGTCAAGTTGTTGGATCAAATTCCCAACCTCTTCACGCTATCAGCTTCACATCTTCATTCAACATTAGATTCATCCACATGCTCCCAAACACCTCTCGACCACACTGCTACCTGATCTGCTACTTGTTGGTTCTTTCTTAGTTGAACCATGTCTTTTCTCTATGCAGATTGAAGTCTAGCCCACTAGCCCACACAACTCTTTCTTCTGCCGCTTGAATCCTAACCACAGTTGGACCCCTACCGACACACTTTTCTCTTTCCAGCACCCGATCCGCAACTACTCCTCTCAACATCCTTGCAACTTACTTCATATTTGCCATCAATTTTTTAAGTCGTCAAGTCTTACAACCCTTTCTTGACTCCTTCACACTGACAATTCCCACGATCTCTGCAACACAGTCTTTACCAATAGCTCCTTTCTTATCCGTGGCAACTTTACCCAACAACCCAATGAATTTTCTCACTACAACAGTCGCTTCGAAAACCAGTGCGGTCGTACAATCTAGATGGCATTGTACGGAGGAGGCCATATCATTGTATGAAATACATATTTTTTTAATTTATTTTAACCCGCAAATTTGCAAAATAAATTTTTCTGACAAACCAAATAAAAATAATTTCCTGCTACAGATAATATCACTTGTGCAACCTGGTTTCCTCATATTCTTGACTCTAATACCATGTTAATTTATCTTCACCTAGCACCAGGTGGTTATTTCAAAATAAAATCAATTTATTTAATAACAACACAACTAGGTTACTTAACGAAAATCAATTGAAGCATAAAATCTGAAAACCAATATACGTTGCACAAGATATTTTGGATAAACAACCATGGGAAAACCCCGAAATGAAAATCATATATGAGTTTGATTTTATTAATAAAAATATTGGGCTCCCATCCTGAGATAATGGCCCATCAAAGGAATAAAATGCAGCAATATCATAGCTCACTTCATTGATATCTCCCTTGCTAACCCTTTGCACCTTTCCTTAGCCCTGCCCACTCACACTTGGATGAACTCTCTTCACCCACTCAATGAGATATCCTCACTGTGTGTTTTTGTGTGTGTGTCTCATCCAATCACCTAAGTTTCCTTTTATTACATAACCCTAAATCCAAAACCTAATTCTCTTGCCATGGTTTTCTTGAATCATTTTCAGTTTCCTATACGGTATGAGACCAATACAAATATTTTGACCTCACTCCAACAATACTCTTGCACCCACATATCTTGTCATATTCATGAGTGGAGATGGCGCAGACAGTTGATTAAATCTCCCATTCTGGACCAAATCCTCACCGATTGGTTTACAGAGTTGCACTTGCCTCCCATTTCTCATGATGTTGCCATGGGAAATGTTGTTATTGAGGCGTAGGCTATCAACGGTGTGCAGTATTTGGATTTGTTATATTCCCAATCTGACATAGTTTATGATATGATCCCTAACACTCCTCGTTCGTCGAATGATCCAACAAAACTTGCTCCGGAACCAAGTTCCATTTCAGACACCAAGACTACTTTTTCTCCTGCTCAAACCTCCAAGGTGAACATGGTCCAATCCACTTCATCTCAACAACTAGGAGGTAAGAAGAAAAACAAGGATAAAACCAAGGAATATTCTAATGAGGAGGATAATCCAAAGATTGTTGATACTCAACCGAATAAGAATCCTAAGTTTCCCTTCAAAATCTGTGAGGAATACCACTACATGAAAGACTGCCCTCATCGTGAGGCAATCACTAAATTTATGAAGGGTGTTTCCCAACCGGTTCATCAACACAAAATCTCGCTCCTCCGCAAGGGGTTAATGTAGGTCATTCTCACCATGGGGATGCTTCATCGAGCGTCACTGAGGTGTACATGTTTAAGATGGTTAATGTAACGTCTTTAACAAATCCTTACGACGCTCCTCTAGGTGATTAGGCTAAGGGAAATGTTGTCAATCGACCCTCCACATCCACTCCTCCTCCATCTTCCAATCCTATTCAGATTGAGAAGCCAATCTCTGACGCAATGTTTCACCTGCCCAAGAG
The DNA here is from genome assembly GCA_010110895.2 of Picea sitchensis. NCBI lineage: Eukaryota > Viridiplantae > Streptophyta > Pinopsida > Pinales > Pinaceae > Picea > Picea sitchensis. The sequence continues at coordinate 75,993 of SNQJ01S0017005.1, forward strand.
CATAATCGAAAAAGCGACATTTAATCCAAATGCACACACTACCCAAAACCACAATATCGTTGAATATTTGGCGCAAGAACCTTGTGCTATGTCATCCCTCGAAGTTCTACATAACTGTCTAAGTCAACATAGAACCCTGTTGTCAGCCATTAGAGCTATGGGCTAGAGGCGTCGAATCTGATCACGTTTAATCTGGATTACTTTAAGGAGAGGCTCTCCCACCACTTAACAAAATTCAAATTTTGGTTGGTGGAAAGAACATCCATCACACCTTTTGGATGAGGGAGCCTCCACCTGTGTCATGTCTTTTCCTTGTTGGAGAGCCCTAGGTTATCCTAAAATTATCCAGTCCCCTACCACCTTGAAAGTGTGTGATGGACATCGTTTCCAACCTCACAGACTCTTGCAATCTTTTGTTGTGACCTTGAAGGGAAATATTGTTTTGGTCAATATATAAGTAGTTGACGTGCCCCCAGATTACAATTTGTTATTTGTTCATAGTTGGTTCTATGTGATTACTGTCGTCGCATCTACAATGTTTTGTATCCTACGATTTCCCCATCAAGGAAAAAATATCATTGTTGACCAACTAGACTATATAACTCCATATCTCCACAATGTTTTGATGAATGATGTGCCTTTTATAGGACAGTCTAGTCTTGAGAGTGTAGGAGTAGGTATCCTTAAGGATACCTTGCTCATGGGGGTTTTTCCTTTACCTCCTCCTGCCACCCCGCAGGTTGCCACGTTAAATATGATTTTGACTCAAGAGAGCACAGGAAACCCTGGAGTACTTCCCTCAGAAGAGAGCACAAGAAACCCTGGAGTACTTCCCCACATTTTGTGGATTGTAAACGAGGTAAATTGTTCATCTTGATTAAATACGATATAAATATTTATATTAAATAAATTGAAATATTTGTTAATAGTTATAAAATTTAAATAATATAAAGTTGGTAGTTTGTATAAAATTGTTTATTTAAAAAATCTAATGATTTTTTTTTTTTTAATAGTTATAAAAAAATTAAATAATATAAAGCTACTAGTTTATATAAATTCACGATATGAAAAATCTTGTTAAACTTCTATATGAACAATATCCTAGCTAAAAGTAAGTTCACTATATAATAAAAAAGTAATGATTGATGAGTTGTGGAACTTATAAAGGACTATTTAGGTAGCTTGTAATTGATTAGGTAATTATAAAGTATATTCTCATGATATAAATTTTGTAGTAAAAGTAATGGTACTTTACAATTCCATCTTATATCTACGTTGTTGATTCCTTCCTTTAGCATTATCCTTGTGGCAATGGCGAAGGGTAGAAATGGTATTGAAAGTGAAGCTAGCTTGTGGGAGGTTTTGATGGTAAACTCCAATATCTCTATTATGTACATGGCCTTTCTATCGAAGAATAAGATAATCGTTTTGGAGTTTAACTTGTTTAGTATCTCTTTATCACCTTTGTTGGGTCCATTCAATTAAATATAACATGGAGAAAGAAAAAGGTTTGACCTCTCAAAATTCATATTGGAGTTTAACTTGTTTAGTATCTCTTTATCACTTTGTTGGGTCCATTCAATTAAATATAACATGGAGAAAGAAAAAGGTTTGACCTGTCAAAATTCATAGAGGCATATAGTGCTTTTTTGGGACAATTTTTCTTAAGGGATTGTTTGCATAGTCATGTCGCTACAATGAAAGAAAATGAGCTTGTGATGATGAAGAAACAAATCATGTCATGATCTCCATACCATGGTTTGACAATGGCTCTTGCAATTGGAGGGACTGGTCAAGTGTAGAATTCTTGTGCAAGAAGTTATATGCTATGAATTAGATTCTACCATATGAGAGAATTATCATTGTTAGCGGGTGATGGAATTTTAATGAAGAGTTTCTATCCAAGATTTGCGACATCTAGAGCCAAAGCACCTACTATGATTTGAGGTTTTTCAAGGAGACTAGGGCTAACAATATTAATCCCTTCATTCACTTGGCACCAGATGGTAACATGTTTATCTTCACTAATACCAAATTGATTCTATCTGACTATGTCAACAATAACATCCTATGAAAATACTTAGCAATGCCAGGCGACCCTAGAACCTTCCCCAAATTCAAAACCACCATCATACTTCCATTGGATGGATCTACAAGGTTTGTATATGTAGAACCAACAATATTATTATCTTGGAGATAACTTGGAGGGGACACCCCCTCTTGTAGGATTTTTATTCATGATTTGGAGGATGTTTTACCTTAGAGGCCCATACATCCACCTTGGAGGAAACTTAGGAGTATTGACTTGCACACTTTGAGGATTACGTTGAAAATCAAAACACTTGGGGGGTGTTTGGAGGCTAACATTTCACCTTTGACACTCTTTCTTCCCTATCCTATGTAGATGTCTTTCTCTCTTGGGATATTTTCACCTTGATCAATGTACATGTGGCTTGGCCACTTTATTTTATTGTTATTTTTAGATTAATTAGTTGTAGAAGAATTGGATCTTACCTTTCTTAGCCTAAATCTAAGGATCTCTAATACGATAATAATATTTTATTGTAAAGAAAGGTGAGCATCACTCTATAATAGAGGTTTCCTTCCTCATTTGTACACATGGTTGGATTTTTCGAGCTCTCACTCTTTGGAGYCTAGTTGACGTATMTTTTCTTCGAGCATATGGTCATATAAAGTGTTTTATCTTTGTAGATGATTGTTGTCAATTCTAGAAGCTTATCTATATTGGTATTTGAAGCATAAGGATTAATTGTGAAATRCTCAAGTCTTCTACAAGCCTTCAAGATTGATCCATTTGAGGGATACATATACTACTTGGAAGGAAGATGTTCTAGGGTTTTTSCCTTCCTTCTTCCTTTGTTGATTTGGTGATTATTTGGTGCCTTTATATGTTTTTCCTTTGGTTCCCTAGAAAKAAGTGTTAAATAAATGCATCAAAGCATAGTTGATCTTGTTGGTGAAGGTTTTCCATCAAGGTTCCCTTCTCGTAGACCTTGATATTCATTGTTGATCTTGATTGGGTGAAGGATTATTTTTCCTTTTGGTTCTAATCCTTGAAAGAAATAGGCCAACTCTTTGGAGGGTTTATTATTGACATCATAATCCATTTGATTCACCTTAACTCCATTTCCCTKGTTGGATTTGGCATTGTTCTCTATTTCCTTCCATCACTTATTTCAAAACCCTAAAARCCCCAAAAWTTTGTTTTACTAAGGCTAATCTCAACTTCACCTTATGCCTCRGTGTTTGGTATTATTAATCCTACTAGGGATACTTCACCTGTCATCGCCTAGGACATACACATAGCGAAAGACTTTTGAAAATGTATAGGGTATATTTCTGCATTCATTCATATGGGTTTAACAATAATTGTGATGGTTGCGAGTTGGAAATTGTATGCTCCTGGATTCAACATCAAAATCAAAATGAAAGTGTGCCTTCATTCAGATGTATGGAGGCCTTCTCCAGTGTCTTCTATGTCTGGATTTCATTATTTTTTTTACCAATGACAAATCACGCACGATTGGATATATTTAATGAAACATAAGAAGTTATTGGACACTTTAAGGAGTTGTATGCATATGTGAATAAATTGTTTGGACCATTCACTTAATATTTGAAGAGGATACTCTCTAATGATTTTTCGTCTTTCTACTCGGTATTCTACATCAGAAAGAATGTCAATATACACTGGGAGTAGCACAAATGAAAAAAATGCACCAAAGTTAAATCCCTCTTGCTTCAAATGCATGTACCTAAGTACTTCTAGGCCGAAGCAGTTATGACTGCAACATATATCATCAACAAAACTCCTCCATGCGATGCCCTATTGGGCAATATTCCATGGGAGGTTTTGAATGGGGGTGAAAATTCTTTGTGTCCAGATTCACTCTGAGATCACTTATCTCCCAAGGCTCATGTATGCATCTTCCTAGGGTATTCCCCGACTATGTTTTGATCCTCGTACGAAGAAGATTCATATCTCTTGACATGTTACATTCATGGAGGATGAGTCTCTACATTCTGATGATCTGTCTCATGCATTACCTCATCTCAGTCTATATGTGATACTCTTTTCTTCCCTCGATAGTGCCCCTGAGGAGACATGTTCTTTGTCAGTGGTACCAGAGAGTGGTGATGATAATAATGAATTGGGATACTCTGACCATTTTTGCGTGGGAAGTGATACACTCAAAAAATTTATTAGGTTCTAGTAGCACCAGATGAACTTGACCAACCATCACTAGATGCCAACCTTCCTTCTTCATCTGCGAGTTCTGGTAAGACCTATGAGGTATCTTATTTCCATCTATTTCTTTGCCATCTTCCATTCTTGTTCGTAAGTCTGCTAGAATTCATTGCTAATGGTATGATTCATATTGATCGTTTTGTGTCTTCTAATTCCTTCTCACCTGAGCATAAGTCCAATTCAAATTAAATATAAATTCTATTAAAAATTATAACTTGTAATTTGATTTATTTATGAAACTTCAATTCCTCTTTTTTTTTTCACTTTAAAAAAGGGTAAGTTTTTAATATTTAAACAAAAAGTTTATCAATTTATTAAAAAATATAAATTAGAAGTCTCGTGACATGCAAATGCAGGTTCCATCCAATTCCTTGCCAGATGGTAGACATGTAAGTTTTATTTTCTTAGATCAGATACTATGTTCGCAGTACAAAATTTAACTCAACCCCCAAAACAAAATTGTTTCTATGACTCTGCGATATTTATTTTATTATTTGTATGAGTGCTAGAATTTTGAGTCATCGTACATATCACATGATTCGAACCCTACTCCACTCTCTCTCCATCGGATAATGTTGGAAATGTTTCTCATTTTTCACAAATCTCCAGAGGACTATTGATTGGAACTAAAAATGAAGATGCATATGCAGAGTGCAGGTTCTTTTTCTATTCCACATAATATCATAGGCGCTAAGATCTTTCTCGTCATCTCATGGAAACCTCAATCTCTTGTGATAGAGAGGAGATTAGTTTCCCATACATTTTTGAAAATCTCAAAATAGTACTTCCGATAATCAATCACGTTGACCAGTCGAAGAACTAGTCTGGTGGTGGCTCTACGGTGTATGTCGGGCATCAAGACCAGCAATGGTAGTGGGGGTCTATCTATACGAACACTTATAATCAATCAGGATCTACTAAGTATTGTAAGTATCGCTCGTCTACGAATCATAAGTAGTCTCAAAAGGTTAATAAGCATATGGCTCATCAGTAGAAGTATCGACAGGCGTGATGCTCAGTCAAAGGCAAAGTGTAAGTCGGCTACGAAGAAAAACTACTAAAACTCTCACTTCAACGACTGCTAATGGGTTGAAGCATATTGTATTAACACAAATAACAAATCAAACCAAACAAAGAACTTTGCAAGCAAATGCTACCATGTACCAAAATGCAAGGATATGATATTTCCTTATTAATTTTCTAATGTTTAGTATTCATTTGGATCTGGGTATTCTATGATCATGTTATCTGAAACTATAATTTCCTTGTCATCATTGAAATATCAAATTGTTGTGTTACTAACCCAAAACCTATAAAATCATAAAAATTACAGTGCAAAGTTATGGGGATTTGCACACCAAGCCAAAGATGTGTGCCATGCAGAACGAGAGTACTGGATTTTTCTATAAGATTACATTTCTTTGAAACTAAATTAAAAATGATCTAATCATTCTCTTTTGTTGAATGAACTGGCATCAATAGATGAAGTTTCCATCATATTTGTTGATTACATTTGAGTGATTTGAAAGCCATCAAAGCTCTAGAACTTGAAAATCATTGACAACAAGCATGATCAAGTGTTGAAAATCAAGAATGCCCACTTACCAAAAGGGGCCTTCCTGGTCAATTTGGTGCCTTACTAAATACACTCACCATTAAAATCACTTTGCATCTCTAACGGTTGTGATGTTTTCAGATTGATGGTGTCCTTGGATTTAAACAAGGGCCACAACCAAAGAACATTTTGCTTAATATCAAATGGGTCCCGAAGGCAGTAATGTTGATTTTGCATATGAAGTTTTCAGACTTACTATGTTGTTTCCACGAGGAACACAGCGACTAATTGAGATTCAATTGTTCAAGAATATGAAAGACAACTTCCAGGAGCAAACCAACGCCTGACCAGAAAGCAATGAGTAAGTGAGATTCAATTGTGAAAGAATATGAAAGACAACTTCCAGGAGCAGACCAACGCTTGACTTGAAAATGGTTGAGAAGGTGAGTAAATAAAGAAGAAATATGAAGGTGGTTGTGTGTCCTTAAATGGTTCTCATCATCTGTGTTGGGCACGTAAGATGACTGAAGAACCTACACAAATATTTCATGGTGCTCATCCTCTGCACTGGGAACGTAAGTTGACTGAAAAACCCACTAGGCACGTAAGTTGACTGAAGAACCGATTGAAGATTGGGAGTGAATAGTATAAACATTAAATATTAATGAACTAATGCTATCTCTGGAGATAGCATTAGTTCACCTTAAGAGATGTAAACCTAAATGTAGAGATAATTTACTATGTTTCAAACAAAGACTTTGCATACCTTCTCCCTGTGCCTCCAGAAAAGGCCAAATAATATGATCAAATTGAAAAATTACAATAAAAAAGGAAATGTGAGATGAAAATTTGCATAAATCTATTAAAACTTTGGTTAAAATATTGTGTTTACATTGGTTTTGATGCAATGACTAATATAACAACAACGGTAATCGATTACTAATAGTCCCGAGCTCGAACGACACAGACTAATAATATATGGAATCAATGAATTTGCTTGTCCTTTCACGATTTTATTATTTTACTCAAGCTATTAAGTAATTTTTGGTCTCACAATAGAATTTTTTTTATATTTTAATTATGAATAATTATAATAGTTCGATAAACAAATAAGGCATTTTGATTAAAATGGCTATATAATAAATACATAAAATCCTCTTTTTAGGATTGTGACATATATGTTTTAGGATTGTGACAAATATGTAATATTTAAAAATGTAATATTATGAAATACTTAATATGTGATATTGTTAAATAAGTAATTCATGATATTATGTAATATTTTAAAATTTGACATTATGAAATATTTAACACTTAAAGAATATAACTCTTTTCCCTTCAATCCTTCTAGCCTCAGTTTGTTGGATACGTTTCCACTTGGTAAATGCCCTCACTCGAATTTAACACCCATATCCTCATCTTGAGATCACTATTGTTTAAGTTAGTTAGAATTTACAGCTGTGTAATTTTTAAATTAACGATCAGTGCCTAACCCATCTAGAGCTTTTGACACCTACCTCGATAAGATTGACATCTGTTTATAGCACTAGTGTAATTCCACTTGTCGTATGATTGGAAGTTCGTTTTTAATAGATATTTCATAAGCCAATTGATTTTAATAATCATTAATAAATTATTTTTGCACCTTTTGAAAGATAATATAACACTAACATCATCCAACATAATAATGAATGAATGTTTTCGTGCACATAATTCTTAGTGTAATGACAACCAGACATGGAATCGCATGAGAATAACAAATTAATGAACAAAGGAAACATCAAAATGTTCGGTCGAGAAGGAAGCAACAAATAACCATTAAATTAGAGCACGATAACTATGACTTATCATATAACTGTGACTTATAATATGTGATATTAGAATGATTACATTCAAGAAAATAATTCAGAAATTCTAAATGCCCAAATTCTAATGACTATATTCTGCGATCGTGCAATATATATACATGGTAATCTATTTTATTTTAAAATTCATATTCTTGACATTTTGCTTTCAAGAACATTTGACGGAGAGAATTGGGTTTCTAGATTTGACTCTGTCATGTATCACCCAAATATCTTTACTGGGGGATATGTTATATTCTACTGACCCCATTCTGGAGGCTTTCTCTCCGTCGTATTTGAATTCTAACACCATAGTGCATCGCCCATATATCAGATCAATCTATTATGCAATCATGGGTTATTGTTGCAACATTTGTTGTACCTAGGCTTTAATACTTGAAAAGGACAAAAGACTATTTGCAAATAGTCCTTTGATGAAAAAATGAGTAATAGTATGTCAAAGTTCATGTCATTCTCCTTCAACAATTTTACTGAAATTAAATCTTTTGGGTTGAGTTGATAAATTGAGTTGGAAGTAGATGTAGGGAGTGGATGTTGTTTAATTGTATACTACTAGATTTTATAGACCAATGTCTAGGCTCTTTGTCTGCAATGATTTTCAATGTTTTAAGTGAAACAAAATTGTTTCAGAATCAACTATTTTTTGTTGTACCTATAAGGTTAATATGGGAGGCCTTTCATAGAAAGAAAATTCACTAAATAGAAGATAGAGTTTAAATCTTCAAATAAAGTATACGCGCAACAATATGTATACATTTTTACCCATCCTAGTGATGGCTAGGAAAGAACATAATACAACAGATTGAAAATTTTATTTTTTATTTTTTAACAATAGCATGAACTTTTATCAATTATATAAAAGGATATTTGCACATTTCATTGATATTCTAGGTTAGACATATTTCAAGAGAATAAGAATATTTACTGATGCATATGCAAAATTGAGGAGTCCTTCAACCAAAGATTACAAGGGATTAGAGGTTGATACCTAATTTAGTTTCTATTTTATAAATATTATTTATTTTAAGTTTGGGTTTTCTTAATGGCATGAATAGCTCAATTTGAATTTGAATTTCTAGTTCCATTACTCTTTTTCATTCCCAAATTTGTTATTTAATTCAATAGGATTAGGGCCAATTGGTACTATGTCTACCAAAGAACAATTCATACATGTATTCCCAATAGTTTGGAAACTTCCTCAATTTCTCTTAGTTCATTGGAGCATGATCTCAATGGAGAAAATATTTCCTGGACTTGAGAATTTATAAAGCGCTATAGAAAAGTACTTTGGCAGGTGGATTTTGTTATGTCATATTTGGGTGAGCTAAAATGAAAACCTACTTAGGCTTCAAAAAACAAGGKTTAAGAAGATCATTGGATGTATCTTCTTMTACTTTTAATGGTRTTTTATTTCTTGATGTAAATTAGGCACACTTGTCTGGGATGTCAATGCATCTATTTGGGATATTAAAAAAATTATCATAGTAAATATTTAAGCACACCTGTGCTTTGACTTTATTTGTACGAAAAGAAAAAAAAATAATTGAGCAAGCAAATATTCTCTACTTTTGACCATAAGGCATATGTCTCTAAGTTTTTGCAAGTAATGACAACAATGACAATTGTGTAGAGCTGTAGTAAGGTTGACCCTCACCTCCTCTATTTTGTTTACCTCCACTTTCACTTGYGTAGTGACTTAAATGTTACTTTAAATGGACCCTAGAACCTAGACATATTCTCTTCACTTACTATCTAGTATCTCTTTATCACCTCGTCCATTTAATTGAATATAACAAGATAAYCATTTTGGAGTTTAACTTGTCTAGTATCTCTTTATCACCTTTGTTATTGCCTTTGTTGGGTCCATTCAATTAAATATAACAAGGAGAAACAACAAGGTTTCACCTCTCAAAATTCATAGAGGCATATAGTGCTCTTTTGRGACATTGTTGATTAAGGGATTGTTTGTGTAGTCATGTCGCTACAATGACATAAAACGAGCTTGCGACGATGAAGAAACAGATCGTGTCAAGATCTCCAGACCATGTTGTGACAATGGCTCTTGCAACTGGAGGGACTAGTCAAGTGTAGAATTCTTGGGCAAGAAGTGATATGCTATGAATTAGATTCTACCATATGAGAGAATTGTCACCATAAGTGTATACCATTAGAATTTATAGACCAATGACTAGGCTCTTTGTATGTAATGATTTTCATTGTTTGAAGTGAAACAAAATTGTTTTAGAATCAACTATTTCTTGTTGTACTTACAAGGTTAATATGGGATGCCTTGCATAGAAAGAAACTTCACTAAATAGAAGATAGAGTTTAAACCGTCAAATATAGTATATGTGAAACATTGTGTATACATTTTTACCCATCCTAGTGATGGGTAGGAAAGAACATAATACATTAGATTGAAAATTTTGTATTTTATTATTTTATTATTTTTTAACAATAGCATGAACTTTTGTCAATTATACAAAAGGATATTTGCACACTTCATTGATCTTATAGGTTATACATATTTCAAGACCATAAGCAATATTTGCTGATGCATATGCAAAATTGAGGAGTCCTTCAACCAAACATTACAAGGTATTAGAGGTTGATACATAATTTAGTTTCTATTTTATAAATATTATTTATTTTAATTTTGGGTTTTCTTAATGGCATGAGTAGCTCAATTTCAATTTCAATTTCTAGTTCCATTACTCTTTTTCATTTCAAAATTTGTTATTTAATTCAATAGGATTAGGGCCACTTGGTACTATGTCTACCAAAGAACAATTCATACATGTATTCCCAATAGTTTGGCAACTTCCTCAATTTATCTTAGTTCATTGGAGCATGAGCTCAATGGAGAAAATATTTCTTGGACTTAAGAATTTATAAAGCGCTATAGCACAATACTTTGGCAGGTGGATTTTGTTATGTCATATTTGGGTGAGATAAAATGCAAACCTACTTATGCCTAAAAAACAACAGTTAAGAAGATCATTGGATGTATCTTCTTATACTTTTAATGGTGTTTTATTTCTTGATGTACATTAGGCACACTTATCTGGGATGTCAATGCATCTATTAGGGATATTGATAGAATTCTCATAGCAAATATTTAAGCACACCTTTTCTTCCAATTTATTTGTACGAAAAAAAAAAAAGTTTGAGCAAGCAAATATTCTATACTTTTGACCATAAGGAATATGTCTCTAAGTTTTTGCAAGTAATGACAATGATGATGGTTGTGTAAAGCTGTAGTAAGGTTGCTTCTCACCTCCTCTATTTTTTTTATCTCCACTTTCACCTGTGTAGCGACTTAAATGTTACTTTAAATGGACCATGGAACCTAGTCATCTTCTCTCCACTTACTATCTCGGTTACAAAGCTTGTTTATGAGTAGCATTCATGTTACTTTTTATGGTGCCTGGAACCTAGGAAACTTCTCTCCACTACACTTCTCATTTATTAAGTTTTGTTTTGACTCCTATGGCAAAGAACTTTCGGTGGAGCCTAGGTGGTTGGTTTCTATAGACATTCCTGGTCAGGATGACATAACAAAAGACGCCGATGCACTTATGAAGGATACATATGAGATCAGTTGGCAGCGGGCTGGCCTCTATGACACTACCAACTCCTTGGGGAATGATACTATTATCTTAAAATTTCCCCCTGGTGACTTGACAACTTATCGGTCTAATCCACATAGCATTAAGTTAATCCACCCGCCCACTAACTCCGATATTCTTCCTGGAATTTTAGATTATTCTCGTCCTGCTGCAAAGGTTTCGTATGATAACAATGTGCCTGAGTTACAAAGGGAGACTACTCCTCCAGGCACACATAAAAGTGAATATAAACTGATGGGTCCTTCTAGGAGAAGACGAAGGCAGTGGAAGTCCAACAAATTTTTCTGGAAGATGGTACTTGGGTTGGATGTGGGACTCAAAGAGGCGACAAGGATGGCGTTATGTGGGTTAGTGGGCCCAGGGTTTCATACATTTATCTTAGCAAGGTCTCTTTACAGGCTTGGGTATAACAACATTGGGTGCCTCTGTTAGGTTATGCTATGGAAATATTACACCTAACAAAGGGTTGGTT
>SNQJ01S0017006.1:2354-22952 GCA_010110895.2 Picea sitchensis
TATATATATATATATATATATATATGGAATTCAAAATATCAATTTATTGTCTCATATTTGATTTCTCAAAAGGTTAATTTATGTTTTACGATACTTTTTTATAGGATTTTTTCAATGAGAGTTTCACTATGAAGCTTATAAGACTTTATTCTTATTTTAGTAATATTGATTTTCTTCTTTAAGCTAACTACATAACATAAATATGATTTTCATATTATAACTTTTGTTTTTATAGGACATTAATTTTATGTTTTCTCCATTTTTTCATTGCACCATTATTTATGTTCCATAAATGGTAGGCTTGTGGCATTTCCATTTCACCAATAGAGATCTCTATGAAATTAAAATGATGAGAGTCTCTATCTTTACTCAGTCAATGTTGAAATAAAATTGCTTTGTTGTTAATATGTTAAACACCATTACTAATGTAAGAATAGCTTTGTTTTGGTTTGGTTCAAGACTTGGCTTGATAGATTGTGGTGGTCTGACCAATACTCAAAGGTGTCTGCACTAAGTTGACAGAAAAAAAGTTGCAAAGTTGTTAGTTTTGAATTAATTTTTTGTATATTCTCCTTTTTACAATGTATTAAATTAAGCATCAAACTCTTAAATACTTTTCTACTATGTATTAATTTAAATGCTTCATTTTATGTTCACTGTGGACTGTTCAAAAACACATGATAAAATTCATCAAATTTCACTGTGGATTGTTCTTGGGCCTATGGGGACTGATAAAATTCAACATATTTCATTGTGGACTGATACAATTCAACATAAAGTTGAACTCTTAGGCCTATCCTACTATGTATTATTTTAAATGTTTCATTTTATGTTCACTCTGGACTATTCAAAAACACATGATAAAATTCAACATATTTCATTGTGGATTGTTCTTGGGCCTATCCTACTATGTATTAATTTAAATGCTTCCTTTTATGTTCACTATGGACTGTTCAAAAACACATATACAATTCAACATATTTCATTGTGGATTGTTCTTGGGCCTATGGGGACTGATAAAATTCAACATATTTCATTGTGGAATGATAAAATTCAACATAAAGTTGAACTCTTGGGCCTATCCTACTATGTATTAATTTAAATTCTTTCTTTTATGTTCACTGTGGACTGTTCAAAAACACATGATAAAATTCAACATATTTCATTGTGGATAGTTCTTGGGCCTATGGGAACTGATAAAATTCAACATATTTCATTGTGGACAGTTCTTGGGCCTATGGGAACTGATAAAATTCAACATATTTCATTGTGGATTGATAAAATTCAATATAAAGATGAACTCTTGGGCCTATCATACTATGTATTATTTTAAATTCTTCCTTTTATGTTCACTCTAGACTGTTCAAAAACACATAATAAAATTCAACATATTTCATTGTGGATTGTTCTTGGGCCTATGGGGACTGATAAAATTCAACATATTTCATTGTGGACTGATAAAATTCAACATAAATATGAATTCTTGGGCCTATCCTACTATGTATTAATTTAAATGCTTTATTTTATGTTCATTGTGGACTGTTCAAAAACACATGATAAAATTCAACATATTTCATTGTGGATTGTTCTTGGGCCTATGGGGACTGAAAAAATTCCACATAAAGATGAAATCTTGGGCCTATCATATTGTGTATTAATTTAAATTTTTCCTTTTATGTTCACTGTGGACTGTTCAAAAACACATGATAAAATTCAACATATTTCATTATGGACTGTTCTTGGGCCTATGGGGACTGATAAAATTCAACATATTTCATTTTGGACTGATAAAATTCAACATAAAGATGAACTCTTTGGCCTATGGGGATTATTATGACTCCTTTCCTACTTTTTCATACACAAATTGATGGTTGCAGGAGATTCCAAGGTCATTATCGATTGGATAAATTCCAAATCCAACCTAAACTTGATATATCTCAACAACTGGAAAGACAATATCAGAAGCTTAAATAATATATTTGAATCTATCAAATTTATGCACGTACATAGACAGTTCAACAAAGTAACAGAAAAGATCATAAGCTTAAATAATAGATTTGAATCTATAAAATTTATGCACGTACATAGACAGTTCAACAAAGTAGCAGACAACCTCTCCAAAAATGCACTCAAAGGGAATTTTGGCTGGCTCTTTTATGAAGAAATTGTTGATGGAATTGTTGTATGTACAATTTTTTTTTACATTTTCTAGCTTGGGTCTTTACAAATGTTCATTTTTTGAATAATTTTGTTTATGACACTAGATGAATTTTTATAGCTTTACTACAATGTAAAAATGTGGAAGGAAGGAAAGACTACAAATATTTTTTTATCATAACTTTCTAGATCCATATGTAACAATGAAATTGTTCTTTTCGCGTGAAAAAAAAAGAAAGAACTAAGAAAATTAGTGTAACAATGGGTTAGAAGACATAGAAAGAAAGAATCACTTGAACAAATGGAAGAATGAAGAAAGCCAACATAAATATTACAAAGCAAGAGATACACACACAAGGGGCTCTACACACACTTAAATTTGAACCTAGGACATTTACATGGTCTTTATCATTTCGATGTTTTCAGAGAGACATGGTCTCACATTTACGTCAAAATCTCAATTTACACGAACATCTCAATGAAAGGTTTTAATGGTCTTTGAATTCACCTTCTTTCTCATACGAACAACTATGAGAAAACTACAAAGATGATAATAATAGCTAAGAAAAACACAAGAAGAGATAGAAGAGATATTGAGATCACTCATGTAATATTTTGTCTTGTCTTGATTTTACTTGCATTATGTTTATTTATATAAAATATTCGATGGAATAATTTCAATATACTATTTTCTTGATTTCAAAAACAATTATCAAATTTTATAGTTTCTTATGAAATTTCACAATGAAATATTCAAGAAAATGTGAAATAAAAATTATAGTTTCTCACTTATAATTTAAATTTTGTTTGATTTGGAAATATGGTTGAAAATAGTCAAAACAAGTCATGAAATTTAATATAAGTCCAACAATGAAAATAGTCAAAACATGTCATCAAATTTAATATAAGTAAGAGATCTTCATTAAAATTTATATTGATATTAAAATTTATCATAATTTAAAGTTTTTCTAAGCCATCAATAGTCCCTTATAATGACATGGAAATGGGTCCTTGTTTTGATATGAAGTTATCATTTTCATATGAAAAAACATTGAACAATCAAATTACAAATAATGAACGCATTTAACCTATATGTAGTAAATTGGTTACATGCATTAAAGTATTTGTGTATACGATTTAGATAAGTTGTAGGATTAAAGTATAATCATCCAAAGTATAGGTCAATTTAGGTTCCCTAGATACAATCTATAGGTTCTTCCCTGAAATTGTAAAAAAGGCTTGGTAAACTTTATTTAAATCATAAAAAATGTAACTTTTCTTAATTGAATGGACCATGAAAGTAAACTAAAATGGAAATGATTCTAGAATCCTAGATATTCATAAATACGTGTACTTTCAATGCAAAATATAAATTCTGGAATGTACATGTGTCACTTTTTTAAAGAAATCGTAACAGTATTCCATCTTCAATTATTCGTTCATGATCGGCTTTAGAAATTTTCCATTTTGTAACTTTTGTTTTTTTTCTTGATTGAACTTCTATTAACTTTATGCATGTTGCACATACCAAATGACTATATTGACAACTTATGACTTCTGACTGGTAGTCTTGAAAGTGAACATGAGTATCGGTTTGATGGGTTTATTGAAAAAAAATTCCTTTCAATACAATGGATCATCTTTCATATATAAAACCATTATCATCAAAATCTTCTAATCGCCTCATATTTTGTTCTGTGCATCGCATCAAATAATATTTCATGTTTTCAGTGTTGTCTACAGGTGCAACCATGGCAAAGACATCTCCTGCAAATAATTGGATATATTGGACCAAAAATAGTTTGTGTTAGATTATCACACAAGTACATCTACAAGTTATTTGAAAAAAATTAAACATAAAAATTACCTTATCTAACAAGATCAGAAACTCTATCGCCATCAACTGACACTATAGTTTCATTTGATTCCATATCCTCTGATCTTGCAAGTGGTATTTTCCCTTTTACATTAAGTTCGGTATGTCTCCAAGCTTTAACATATTCTTCATTTTCGTTTTCGCAAATATCTATGGATTTTGTGTCCTCTATGCAAACTGAACAAAAACAAGACTCATTTCTTGTATCAAATGCAAACACATTTTGATAACGTTATATTTTAATTGAATGTATTTTTCGTGCCCCATGTATTGTATTGGCGTCATATGGGATTGATATATTTACATCTTGGATTCCAACATACCAAAAAAACATGCACAAGACAAGAACTTGTTAACTTGAAATCTCTCAAGAAAATGATTGAAGATTGAATATAAATTTGAACACGTTCAAATAAAAATATCTTGTGTACATGTGTAACACATGTATATATAGATTCACCTGCGCGCATCCCTTGACGGATTATATTCATGGCTTAGCGCCATTTTTCACCATTCAACAACTTGTTCAGCGGATTCAAATCATTCGGCGGGAGGGTTCATCTGATACCTTCAAAGTGCTCGTTTTACACATGCCACTACACCATCGTGCTCTCCTTTTCCATGACAAGTCTCAAAAAAATTCCAACAATGTGTAATGTTTGATTTTTTATGAAGACACCATAACCAATAGAATGATCGTGAAGATTTGAATTGACCTACACACCCATCTGACCATATCCAATGTCGATCGAATTTTATTTCATGTTCTTTCAATGAATCATAAAATATATCAAAACAATGTTGTACATAATGTGTGTCGTGTGTTCGATCATCACTTATATAAAAGTGATATTCTTTAATAAGATGTTGATTTTCGTTGGTGCTTTCTATTTTATCAAGACTCCAATGAGCATGTCTATATAGAACGTGGAAAAATATCGTGACTTGATCAGAATTATAATATTCACCCTTTACTTCTTTTTGTGCAACGAATGTGTAATTCTCTACAAAATCAACTACAGACAAAATTGTCCCTAGAGGAAACACTTCACGGGATTGTTTGAATTGTAGGTCTTTCCATCGATCTCTCTGTGAATGCTTGGTGTATTTATAAATTTCTTCCTCAAACTTCTTCAAAAAATCTATCACACAGATTTTATCTAGTATCAAATCAATCCTTTTGGAAATAACATTTGAAGAATGTGTAGCCATGATGTTGATATATTCATATCTCTTCCAATTGACTGTTATATTAGAAAATGATTGATCATTCATATAAATATGATACTTTGAGTGAAACAAACTTAGATTTCCACAACGATCACATTTATTTCCACCAACACATTTTTTTTGTAAAATAAATCATCACCTTCTCTTTCACATAGAATTTCAGATATAAAAGCACGTAATGTGGAAGGAGGAGGTGAAATTGGCCATAAATTTTTACCAAAATAAAAAAAAGTGTCGTAATACAACTCAAATTCCACATGATAACGACAACAACAAGTGTCACGAAGAGTGATGGGTCTAACAAACCATGGTTTTTGTCGCACAAATGTATTGATGGGAATTTTAGCTTCTTTGTGCTCTTGTTTGAACTTATTGAACAATTCTATTTGTGTCATTGGCGATATATTTTTTGGATTTTCTTCATATTGTTTCCGTGCTATTCTTCGTCGCAACATATCCCTTATATGTGGTGAAACATGAGATTCTGCCAACCAACAATTACGGGCCACCTATTTAACATATTTTGCAAGTCTATCTTTGTAGGGTTGTCTAAAAATCACTGTCCAACAAGCCAGTTCATCATTTGCATCTATTTGCAATCAAAATTTTCTATGTTTGTGAAATGTTTTTCTTGACGTTCCCATCGTTTTTTCCATGTGTCATGTCAAACGATATTTAATATTGCTAGATGAAACAATTGTTGTTTGTATCACTCTACGTGCAACATTGACATTTTTTTTTCGATATTTTCCAAAAGCTTTTAATACACTAGTTATATTCTCAAAGGCATCATGTTTCACCTTTGTATCTTTTGTCGACTTTTGAATACGAAATAATGATGTAGCTTCTTTTAACTTTCTTGACTTTATTAGACAAAGTAAAAGTTGAGCTCGTACTGTTACTAATTCATATTTGAAAAAAGTATTATACATATTCTTAGTTCGATATCTTATATAATGCTTATATTTTTTTCTTTCCAAATTTGTCAGTATCAACATTTTTTAATATTTCATCATCAATGTTGATAGATTCTCCTGTATATTTCAATTTAAAGTTTATATTAACCAACAAAACCCGAACATAAATTCATTAAACTATATATACAAGTGTTCATCTTGTATTATCTAAATTTATGTACATACCTATAGGTGATTCGTCTTCTGCTTCAATTTCGGTTTCAACGTCTTCTGCTTCAATTTCGGTTTCAACGTCTTCTTCGACATTATGAGACAAATCTATTTATGTTTTTTGAAAAAACATCAAATTGTAAAATTACAATCAATTATATTAAACAATATTTTAAATTTGAATTCTATACTTTTAATATAGACAATATGTGAATGTATACCTGGATGGACTTCTTGTTGAAAATCTCTATTTACATTATCATCGTTTATTTCTTCAATATTTGCATGTTCTCGTTTCTTTCTCCAATAATGCTCTTTCCTTTGTTCGTTATGGAGAGTATCATCTTGAGTGTGATCAAATTTTCTCTTGTGAAAACTTTTGTTTCCCATGACTTTTATAGTTATCTATAAAAGATATGTTCAACAAAGACTTCACCTTGAAAAAATGCTCAAACATTTATCTTTCAACATATAAATTGTTATTCCAATAAAAACTTGAACAAACATCAATTACATTATTCAACAAAAACCAAAAAGATGATTCAAAACTTTGTTTAGGTGCTCTAGAAAAACATCAAACAAGCGTTGAATTATGTTAAATGTGTTTGGTCTAAAGCGTATTTATACGATTTGGCGTGAAATGAAACGATATAACGTGTCTTTTCATTTTTTCCGACCGGTGAAATTCGCTCAACCATCTTTCGGCCGAAACAAGGTTTTTTCGGCCGAAAACCATGGAAACTGTTTAGTTTTAATGCTTTCCCTTAGAATTTAGTCTTTTGGCCGAAAACTAGAAATTGGGACTGTATACAAAAACCATAGAATTTCCCCAAGCTTACCTGAACTTTGGAGGTTGTGGACTTCTGCAAATACTCAGAATTTGGTTTCGCAAATGACACCCGCATTTGCAAAATTGAATCTACTTTCAATTCCTATAGTTTCTTTTCATTTTCATTATTTTTACTTAATTTTATTTAATTTTTTAAAAACATCTCTGCATAATATTTTCCGCAGACATTATGATTCAGTGAAATGAAATATTTGTATCTCTAAAAATACACAGTGAAAAATTTAGAAAAATTTATATTCATAATCCTTAAACTGTTCTTTTCAGAAGGGTATTTTTAGATTTTATTTTTAAGTAAAAATTAAGATAGATACAAGGTGGAGGAAAACATGTGTCTAAAATCTACAACTTTTTCAGCTTGATCAACTTCAAAAAAATCTAGAAATTACAATTTTCATCCGTTAGATTCAAAATTACAGTTATAATAAAATAGAGTCTCTGTAAATTGTTGCAGTATATTTTTTTTGTTAAAAACATAAGTTTAATAATAGATACATTGTTGGAGGAAAAAATAACTCATTATCATTCCTTTCATGTTTAAGGAACATATTGTTAAACAATTGTCAAATTGACATATCAAATCTTAATAAAAAAAATTGCAAAATAGTCATTGGAAAGCTAACAAAATTCTTCGCAAGTTTTGTTTTTACTGTAAAGTGAAATTCTAAACAAAAAAAATACTTTTGTATACCGTAAGTTGAATAAGTTGTGAAAATACAGTTTGTTTTCTCATAAAACAAGAAAAATATACACCCATATTCAGGATTTCTCATAAAACAAGCAAAATAGACACCCATATCTTGCATGCCTTAGTTGATGTTTGGTCAGAATTATTAATATTTCCCCCTACATCTCATCCTAAAAGTGTGCAAATTGTTCTACTACATCATAGTACTATAGAAACAATAACATTGCAACAATTCTTTCTAGACCCCAAAGTTTTACTTGTGGACAACTACTTTGTCTAATTTGAAGTTAGATTCTTGTGAATTTTATAATTGTGTGGTTATCTAGGAAAATGTTCAACATAAATATATTGGTTCTCTTATATTTCCACCTACTTTTGGCCCCTGTCTAGTTCGGTTATGTAGAACTATTCTTCTTAATTAACTTTTAATTGCAATCCCCCCTCAACCTTTTTCTTAAAGATGATTGTTATGCTTATTAGAACACTAGAAATTTGGAATGTTCATATGATTGTGAGTTTCTTCAATATGTTTTCTAGATTATGGTATGTTTTCTAGTAATTTGCACATGGAACTTCTAACATACTTTATTTCTTGTAAATTTACGTATGGTTATTACTTTTTTGCATATTGAATTGAGTTTTCCTATGTTTCAATTCTATGCTTCCAACTACAAATTCCCTTTTGTTTCAAGTCATTCAAATTTAGCGCTAGGTATGTTCCTAGGATCTAATATCATTGAAAACCGTGTTTATAACAATGCAAATTTGTAAAATAAGACCTTTTCTAGATGGTTGTCTACTTCAAAGTTGCTTCGACTTATTATTTAAATCCTTATTATGTCTAATGGATAGATGAACAATGTTAACTTATTCTGTCTATGCACTCCTTCAAATGTTTGTTGTACATTTCTACCAATGTGTCCTACTTTCTAAATATTCAATGTAATTAACGTTACTCATGTGTATTCATATATATCTTAAACCATTGGGTAACTTATTATTGAGGGTTATTTGTTATGCCTTACTTCCTTGAAGTATCTATTTTCTTATAGTGGATTACCTTCAATTTTCATGTTTGTTGTATTTTTCTGTCAATGTATGCTACTTTACGAACATGCAATTCAATTCTCATTAGTCAAGCCTATTAATATATATTTAAGATATTTCCTATCTTATTATTCAACCTTATTTTTTATTCCTTGATCCTTCAAAGTAGATATTTTCTTATCATGGCTTACTTTGGGTACCTTATGTTGATAGAATTCTAAAACTCTTAACAACCATATGGTTTTTTATTTTATCTTCCTCCCGCTAGGTCACTTCAAAAGAAAAGAAAAAGAACAATGAATCTGCCACTCTTTGGATCGTGTTATTACTTGTTTCATGCATTTATTCAATAAGCCATTGATAGGAATGATATATGGATAGGAATTCTATCATGATATGTCAAAAATTTTAAAAGTAATCATGATTTACTTTTAATAAATTCTATTGTAAGTGGATATTAACCAAATACTGCAAGTGGATGGGGTTTTTATGGAAATTTCATCTAATAATAGAATGTAAGACGGGTGGCACCAATAAGTTGGTATACATTCTTTGAAGGCCACCTGCATCCAATATCATAGCTTTGGAAACTCTTGTGCACATGGAGCTTTTCACCCATGATTCATAAAAAGATGCATACATATACTATGAGGATGTTAAAGAGGTGTTTTAGTAGCTACGAGGCCAATTTTATGTAGAATAAGGTGATGGTAAGGTTGACTATCATCTCCGAGATGGGTTGCTATAGAAGGTAGACAAGCTCTATGTTCCTAAAGGTGAAAGATTGCAACTTATTAGAGAGGCTCACACCTACAAAGTTGTAAATAATTTTGGTGTTGGGAAGATGATTTCCAACTTACAAAGGTATGTGTATTGACATACAATGAAAGAAGATGTAGCTTGTTTTATTAGAATATGCCTACTTTGTTATACCAACAAACCCAGTGATAGGAAGCAAGGTTTATACCATCCCTTACTTGTACCTTCTATACTATGGGAGAGCATCTCCATGGATTTCATTAGTGGTTTTCCAATAACCAAAAAGGGAAATGATTATATGTTTGTGGTAGTTGATAGGTTTAACAATATAGAGATTCAAGGGGCATTTTACTAGACATCCCCAACTTATTGGCTAAACTACTAGGAATGGATGGTGTATCAGTAATTATTGCAAGTAAAAACTAGGTGATCTAAAATGGAAAATTGTCTAATTTGTCATCTATTTTGGTATTTTTTGGGTGGAAAAATTAGAGCTATTGACTTATAGGAGCCATTTTAGTGGCAATTCATGATTTGGTGATTTTGGGTCCAAAGAATTTCAAATCCTATTTGAGGCATAAAATGGCATTTTGAGGGTTAATATTTGCCAAAAACGTTTGCAACCTCTCAATGCCTTTCTACACACCAAGAGCTCTCCAACGACATGAATATCACCTCAAGCATAGTTCATATAAGGAATTTATGCCTCTCGCAAGTTTACCTATCATATTGACCATAATACTAAGTGGGTGATATATCAGGTTCCATTACTCACATATGTGGAACACGTCACATGTGAAATTTTAAAAATATTCTAGAGGGTCCAAAACCCTAACCCTAGTTAGGAGTTGACGCATGAAAAAAACCAAACCCAAACCCTAGACAAATATTAGGCCATGTTAAATACTTGGATGCTACTAAAGGAAGGTATTCCATTATTATTGCATTGTTTATTGTTCCATAGTTTATCAGAGCATCTAGGAGTGGGATATTGAACATACCAAAGGAAATAGAAGATGTCGTAGAAACCATCCAATCCATAGTATCCATGGAAACTCCATAGTGAGTGTTCTTTCTTTGTATTTTCATTTCATAACTAAGAAGAAAAGAACAAAGGCATAGTCCTCAACTTCTAGCTAGGTTTTTCCTGTATTGGGTTTTCCCAAGGTACATCTTGTATTCATTATGTGGATGGCATGTTATTTTCTTAGCTTCTTTCATTTCATTTTCAACTTGTTTTAGTCTTTTGTGCGCTAAGATAGTAATATTAAATTTGAAATCTAAAGTAAAATAATACATATTAAGATATTATAGAATAATGTAAGATCTATTGTGATGAATTGTTCTAGTGTAATATACATGGAATTTTATTGATCATATTGGTATGAAAGAAGACTTCTTTGGTGTTTTTGTGGGAAATTTCTATATTTAGGGATTCTTGTAAGAAATAAATATCAAAACCCTAGCCATGGAAAATGAGTACAACAACAATTCATGTGATGAGTCAGAGGAGATATTTTCAAAGATGGAATCACAAGCCATTGAAATCTCCCATAACATGGCCATTCTCATGCAACTCTAGAGGGAAGGTTTGGACCTTTTGGGGAGTTTGGTATCTCTAACTTAGAAGCTAGCTCAGGAGAGAAATATAGAGATAATGAAGACCTAGAAATTGAGTTAAAAAAAGATCCAAAGAAATAGAGACCGAGTTCTAGTGCCATCACTTCTTCCAATTCTCTATTTAAAGTTGAAGAAAAAGTGGACATAAAACCCTACGAAGGTTAGATTGATTTTTTTAATTTGTATCAATGGTGGGAAATTCAAACAAGTATGCTTACGTTGGAGGGTGGTCCCCTAGTAACTAAGTGGGAGGCTTTCAAACCCATCATTAACTGTCATTTCTACCCTATTGGGTACAAAGAGGACAATTGGATACATTGGCATTAATTCCACCAAAAGAAAGAGTAGAGTGTGCAAGAGTACATTGTCGTGTTCATAAAACAATCCATTATGTTTGGTATATCTCCCAAGAACCCAAATGTACTCCTCAGGTATCTAGGAGGTATACATAACCATTTAAGGAGGCAAGTAATGTTCTTTAAACCCGAGATAATTGATGAGGCATGTGGAAAGCCTTAAGAAATGTCAATTTACTTAGTAATATTTAGTGTATTTGGGCTTTGTAATTGATGGAGGGGAACTCAAGATAGATATCATGAATATGGAGGTCATCCACAAGTGGCCTAATCCTACTAATGTCACTGAGGTTAGGAGATTTGTGGGGGAAACACAATACCTATAGAATTTTATAGCATCCTTTTAAATTGTGGTTGCACCACTCTGTGCCATAATAGATAGTGGCAAGAGTTTCCAATGGGGAAAGAATCAACAGAAAGATTTTGAAAATGAAATGAAATATTAGTCAAGCACTAGTTATTCAATTTCCCAATTTACATAATCATTTCGAAGTGGAGACAAATGAATTGGCTATGTTATCCAAGAGGTATTGATGCAAGGAGGGAATTCGACATGTTATTGTCCTAAAATGTTCAATGGTGGAGTCTTGAACTACCCTACCTATGACAAAGGAATCTATTCTCTAGTTCAATATATTAAGAAATGGAAGAAATATCAAGTGGGCTAGGATACTATCATTCACATTTATAAGAAGCTATTGTAGTATTTGCAAGCCAAAAGTGAGTTTTAAAAAACCAAATACTGCAAGTGGATGGGGTTTTTATGGAAATTTCATCTAATAATAGAATGTAAGACGGGTGGCACCAATAAGTTGGTAGACATGCTTTGAAGGCCACCTGCATCCAATATCATATCTTTGGAAACTCTTGTGCACATGGATCTTTTCACCCATGATTCATATAAAGATGCATACATATACTATGAGGATGTTAAAGAGGTGTTTTAGTAGCTACAAGGCCAATTTTATGTAGAATAAGGTGATGGTAAGGTTGACTATCATCTCCGAGATGGGTTGTTATAGAAGGTAGACAAGCTCTATGTTCCTAAAGGTGAAAGATTGCAACTTATTAGAGAGGCTCACACCTACAAATTTGTAAGGAATTTTGGTGTTGGGAAGACGATTTCCAACTTACAAAGGTATGTGTATTGACATACAATGAAAGAGGATTGTTTTATTAGAATATGCCTACTTTGTTATACCAACAAACCCAGTGATAGGAAGCAAGGTTTATACCATCCCTTACTTGTACCTTCTATACTATGGGAGAGCATCTCCATGGATTTCATTAGTGATTTTCCAATAACCAAAAAGGGAAATGATTATATGTTTGTGGTAGTTGATAGGTTTAACAATATGTGCATTATATTTACTTATAAAAAGACCATCAAGGAATAATATGCAACAAACATGTTCTTTGAAAAGGTTTGGGTGCACTTTAGGATACCACAGATCATCATCTCAAATAGAGATACCATATTTCTTAGTGCCTTTGGGACTACACTTTGGGAGAAGATGGACACCAAGTTGAAGAGATCTACAATTTTCCATCCATAAACATATGAGAAAACCAAAGTAGTGAATAAGGAATTGGTTCATATTTTGATGAGTTATAATTATAAGCATCCAAGGACCAAGGATGAAATTTTGATTTATATTCAACAATATTATAATAAAGCAGTCCACACTTCTACAAATAAGTGCCCTTTTGAAACTTTTTTTGGTTATTTTCCACCTTTTCCCTTAGATGTTGTATATGGACAACAATCAATGAGGGAGGATGCCATAGGGGAGGCATTCTAGGCTGAAAATTTCATTGATAAGATCAAGCAAATCCATTTGCAAGTATAAGATACATTAAAGAAGTCATAGGAAAAGTACAAGGCCCAACATGATTAGCAAACAATTTAGAAGACATTCAAGGTGGGAGACATAGATCGATTGCATGTAAACACATAAATTCTAAGGGGTCTTGGTAATAAGATCAAGGATTTGTGGTATGGTCCTTTTGAAGTGTTAAATAAGGTACTAGGTGGTAATGCCTACTGTTATCACTGAAAAATAGTCTGCAACATTGCACACAATGGTTGAATAAAAATGTCAATGCCAGCAGCAATTAGTCCACCTACAACACTAAAGTCCATCAAAAGGCAAGAAACTATACAATTGGGTCAAAAATCAAAGTGTGCAAATTCACCAAAGGAAGCGTGCACACAGTACATAGTATGTGCGGGCCAACACAACCCTCAATGCACACTATGTGTAAAATGCACGATTGTCTACGAGAAAAGCCACACACTTCTATGAACGCCACATTTGGATCTTGTCGGCCCCTCAACCACTTCTAGTCTGACCCCAAACACGATTTGACACTCATATCTTAGCGAAATCTAGCTTGTGGTTGGTCAAGCGATCGAGGGTGCCATAAAAGGCCCCTTGTTCACACTATGAACCAATTACATTTTTCCATGAATGGATGCTATAAATAAGAGCCATGGGTGTGCTAAGAAACCAAGATCTTCAAGGTATTTTTATGATGCAAGAATTCTTCCTTGAGAATCGTCTTTTCTCTTTGAAGCCTTCAAACACCATTGCAATGGGCCATTCCACTCACCTCTTGAGGGAATAGGAATTGTTTTTGTTCACCATCTAGAATTTATTCCATTGTATGGAGAGAAGAGCTCTCAATTAGGAAACTCAAGAGCCCTACCAAGGAGGAAGATGAGACTCATAAGTCCATGCCTTTCTCTACAGTTTTTTGCCTACTAATCTATTGATCCATTGGTAGCATTATGTTGGTCATTGTTTGATTTTCATGGTTCTAAGTTTCTCAAGCTTTCTAGCATTTATTTCTTAGTTGTTTTTTGTTATATTTCTTTGTTTTCATGTGTTTTTGGTTTGTCTAACCCACTCACAAACTTCTTTCTTGTTTATCAGGCTTATCTAAAAATGCAAGTGTCGTTGTTTTTCTCACCCAAGTGACAAAACCAACACAACAAATTGAAAACCATACTGGAGATCAATATCAAATTACTCCCTATTTGAGCCTTGAGAGCACTTCATTTTGATTGTTTTGACTTGCAGGTATCAAAATCGACGTAGCCCAACCTGCCAAAGTCAAAATTTAGAGCTAGGGTAGGATTATTTCACTTGGAAATTTCTCCCCCGATGTGTGACAGGAAGTGCACGTATTTTTAGGCCCACAGACGCGCACTCTACACACTGTGCACGAAACAAGATTCATTACTCTATGCATTATGCGCCCTCTGCGTTCCTGTCAGAACTGTAACCTGTGCATAAGTCCAATTTTTCAAATTTGTAAGGGTTTTTATGAATGGTTTGAGGGCCCCTAGCCTTTAGATTTTTATTTTCATGAACTTTGTAAGGAAACTACACTCCACTTAGATTCCTTTCCCATAGGAAAGGTTAGCTAAAATAGGCACTTTGGGGGTAAAAAGAATCATTATTCTCCTCTTTTTCTTTGTTTCCACATGGATGACTCATTTGACTTGTAAAATTTTAAGTTGAAGTTATTGCGTTCATACACAATCACCTAAATTGGGACTAGAAGTTAATTTTGACCATCAAGTATGCTCTTCTCCCGCACCTTAGTGTGATCTCGGGAATCAGAAAGGTGGTTAAAAGGATATTTCATCTCCCTTAAAAAATATTTAGGAGAGGACAAAGCCCCCCTAGGGTTATGTTGGGGTCCTATAATCATAGGTAACCTGACTCTTCAGTTTCTTATTTGGCATTGCTCCTGTGATGAAGACATCTGGCTCGGTTGATTCCATTTCCCCCTCCATCCATTTCACCCGATCCTTCATCACCCTGCTACATCCTTCATCCACCTCTGCGCCACTCACTCCCTTATCCGTTTGTCCCGTTGGCTACATCTCACTCGCCACTTATCCCTGTATGAATAAACAAACTTAGAATAATAAACAAATAATTAGATTAATTAAAATATGTTAGACTAGTTAATAATTAATTAATTATTAATTAATTGATTGATTAATAATTAATTTAGTTGTTTGAATTAGTAATTAGATTAGTGTTTATTAATTAAATGTATTAAATAAAACATATAAAAAACATATATTAATTAGAATAAACATTAATAAAAAAAACAAAACAATATAATAATATATAAACAACAAACAATAAAATATAAATATAAAACAAAATTATAAAACATATACATTAAAAACAAATAATAAAATAAAAATGTAATTAAAATAAAACATATAATATAAAAATAAACATATATTAAATAAAAATAAACAAAACGTAAACAAATAAAACATAAAATATAAAAAATAAATTAAAACCAAAATTTAAAATTATCCTAAGTCCTCACCTACCTTCTCCTCGTACATTCTGGACCACCCTCCCCCCCACATCCCATCAACACCAAGGGGGTCCGGGAAAGTGGTATTGGGAGGGACACTTCTCACCCCTTGGTGGTTTCAGACCGCCCCCTCCCCCCTCCCAATACCACTTACCACCTCAGAGGGGTCCGGAATAAAATATTTCCCCAAAAAAAAACCGCTTTCTCAACATTTTTGACCAGTCTATTTCTGAAGGCAATTCCGGGAAAATGAAGATTGTTTTAAAAACCGAGAGAGGTTTTTGTTCAGAACAAGATGAATAACAAAAACCTCTCCCATAATTTACAAAGGTGCCATGATAAAGGAGAATAGAATCCATATTTGAGCTGGTTCGGCGAGATGGAGACGAAATTGGAGAAACCAAAGGAGGTTTTTTCTTCAGAAAAAATCATGTACAATAACCTCATTCATATTTTTCATAGGTCTCTACGTTGAGGATAAACATATGTCTTAGTTGACCCCTTTGTTCAGCAAATTCGACCCAGTTTTTAGTTCAGATATTTTTGGGATTTACTTGTTATTTTTCGGCCAGGAAGATCGAATTCGATCTCCTGAGCCTAAAGATTGTGTTTGTGATTTATATCTATGTTTGTAATAGAGTAAAATATGTTGGACCCTGTTGAATGGTATCATTGTATAGCTTTGGATCTGGTGTACATTACAGTTTTTGGAAGAAATAATACACAAGCATTTACAGATTTCTCGTGGCACATATTTTGGTGAAGTTTCCTTTTGTTATATGTTTTTTCCCTGTTATATATTGTTTTCTTATGATTATTCAATGGAAAATTAAGAGAAGAATTTGTTTAAAGGTGCACTCTGTGTCTGGCTTTTGGATAATCTTTATGTTTTCTGCTAGAGAATAGTGCCAGAATTCTTCATTGCTCTGCTACCATCCTCTCTTCTCACCTTTTTCTTTCACACCACTCTACAATCTCTAGAATCCAATTAGGGTTCTTGTCTTGCCCTGTAAGTTTCCCTGTAGAATCTTCTTTTATTAAATATGTCTCTGTGACTCCATTGCACAATGACCCTCCTCTGTTGTTTCAACCCAACCAATTCAAAAACCAAACATTGCATTTCATAACTAGCCTAATATCCTATTCTAAATCAAGATAAATCAGATAGATAGATCCCTCTCTGAGTCTTGGAGGGATAGATCCCTTACTTGAAGTGTTTTTGATGTTTCCTCTGTGACTACCTCCACAACCTTGGGAAAATTATAGAGTGCTAACATAATGGCGACCATACTGGGTACTTTCTCCACTAGTGCACTTCCAGATCCAAATATGAGCACTGATGGTGGACAGTGACCAGACACTAGAAGGATGAAATATTTCAACTGGTGACTCCAATCAGCTTGAGGACAATTCCAACTCAAGGACTCCACTGGAGGAAGAACCTGAAGCATGACCAAACAGCCTAGAAAGATCAGGTACTCAAGCCCAAATTGCATTCAAGACATCTTTGGATTTATCTGTAATTATGTTCTATCTTATTCTAAACCTGATCAAAAGTACATTGTTGAAGATTGAATTGACCACCTGTTAATTGATGAACCTCAAGAGATCAAGCCCCAAATTGTAGATCATCTACATACTCATACACCTGTGCACATCCCAGATGCACCTGTAGAAAGCCTAGTGAGACATGAGCCTCGTGTGTCATCTCTTTCTCTTGCTAAATCTTCAGATAATTATAGGCCTCTTACTTTAACTCCCATATATGTAAAATTCCTAGACATATACAAGCCTCTAGATTTTCCTCCTATTCTCCATGACCTCCCTATCATTTACATCAATAATTTGCCTAGGTTCGATGGAGAAAATGTGAAGATCACTGCTGAAAAACACATTCAAAATATTCAATATTTTCTTGATCTGTTTGAGGTGGAAGAAGACGATGTTTGTATCAGGATGTTTTCCCTATCATTGTTAGGTAAATTTAAAGATTGGTTTAAGAACCTTCCATCTGCAAGCATCATCAATTTTTATCAATTTGTGCAAGTTTTCCTAGATCGATGGGTGATCATGAGAAATGTATTTCTCATCCTAGAAGAGTATGACCATTTGAAAAGACAGCCATGGGAGATAGTACATCAGTTTTCAGCAAGGTTCAATAAGGTATATCATGCAATGCCTGCTGATATAAGGCCACCCCCAGGATCAACTCACTTGCATTTCCCAGATGCCTTCGATCCTGAAATGGAATTTCAATTAAGAGAAAGGAACACTGCAACCCTTGAAGAAATGAAAAATATTGCAGATGATGTGGAAGCTAACTTATTGAACAAAAGGTCCAAGCTAAGGGCGGAAGAGAAAGATATAATAGAAAAGGAACGGATGACATCTTCAGAAGTGAAACTAGAGGTTCTGGAAAACACTATAAGAGAGATGATGCAGAGGATTAGTAGAAAAGATGAACTTGTTGTTCAAAGACCACATGTTCCATTAGTTCCAGAAAGGACAAAGATCAATGTCCCCAAGATTTTTCCAACTCATCCTTGGTATCATGGATTGTATAATGAGTGTTTCATGTATTCAATTCACAATATAGTCGAAGATGAAGTTCAAGATCAGAGGATGGTGGAAAATTCTCCTGACATGATATGCATGTTCAATGGCATTTAATCCATGGATGATTTACCCAAGCTTGATCGGTATGATGAATATTACATTCAGATGGATTTTCCAAAGAAATCAACAACATACTGTTGGGAAGAAGAAAATCATTTGCAATCCCAACAAGACAGTCTATCTGTGCATATAAATTATGATATAAATGATCAAAGTGTAGAAAATCTCAAAGTAAGTGGAAACACTCTACCCTTATGTTTCTCATCTTTCCAATTTATGAAAAGAAACTCTAGGCCAGTTGTAAATAGTGAAGACAGAAATTTTTTTGATGATTCAGTAAAGGATGTCATTGATGACATGGGACCTATTTTAGAACCAAAATCAAAGTCACTAATATCCCTTGATTTTCAAAGTCAAGATGGAAGTTCAGAGCTCGAAACGAGAGTTGAATTAGTGGAATGTAATTCTGTACCATTAGATCATAACTCATTCAAAATTTTGAAGGCGATTCTTGAGAAGATGTTGAAGGATAAATACATAGAAAGCCAGAACCTGTCATGTGAATCAATGAAGCAATCTTGTCAATCCTTTCAGGATCCCATAGAAGCAATTTTATATGATATGTGTAGTTAGGAGCCTGTTTTGACATTCAGTTATGTATTGAAAAACATCTATGATTGTGATATGATCAAACAATCATCTTTATTGCCTGGTTCAGTAAGAGGGTCACCACAAATCCCATCAAATCATTTGTAGTCATGTAAAGAAGCGTTGAAGGACATAGAAGGCATAGGTGCAAAATCAAGTCATGATGTTGAATTGTTTGAAGTTGAAAATCAAAGGATGGGCCAAGCCTATATTGATCCTATAAATACATATATGGAGAAATTCTTCAATACAAGATCCTTTTCCATTTCTAGTATTTTTCCTATTGTTCAGGTTTATCAAATCCTCTATGGTGAAGACCAGGCTGGAAATTACTCTCAAGCATGATTAACAGACTTATTTTTGAGTTTTATCAAAGACAGTGGAGGAACAAAGTTATTAGATCAACTGCTAGATTTGATGCATTGGCATTTTTCCATTACCTAGTTGAGCAGTGATTGTAGTAGATTAGGATAGGAGAGTGTGAATAAGCTCAGCATTATGAGCATCTCTTTTTTAGCAGTGTTCTTTTTTATTTGGTCTCAGTTGAAATATCAAAACAAAT
Organism: Picea sitchensis; assembly: GCA_010110895.2. NCBI lineage: Eukaryota > Viridiplantae > Streptophyta > Pinopsida > Pinales > Pinaceae > Picea > Picea sitchensis. The sequence continues at coordinate 22,238 of SNQJ01S0017006.1, forward strand.
ACAGGTTGCAGAATAAGATGTTGGGATCATCCCAATGGATAAAGCATCAGTCTGCATGTTCAGAGTTCAGTGGTTCTCAACACCTCCTGAAAGAGTTTCCATCCCTAGGTGGAGCCTATGTTGGGGTCCTATAATCATAGGTAACTTGACTCTTCAGTTTCTTATTTGGCGTTTCTCCCATGATGAAGACATCTGGCTCGGTTGATTCCATTTCCCCCTCCATCCATTTCGCCTGATCCTTCATGACCCTGCTACATCCTTCATCCACCTCTGCGCCACTCACTCTCTTATCCATTTGTCCCATTGGCTACATCTCGCCCGCCACTTATCCCTGCATGAATAAACAAACTTAGAATAATAAACAAATAATTAGATTAATTAAAATATGTTAGACTAGTTAATAATTAATTAATTAATTATTAGGTTAGTTGTTTGAATTAGTAATTAGATTAGTGTTTATTAATTAAACATTAAATAAAATATATAATAAAAAACATATATTAATTAAAATAAACATTAATCAAAAAACAAAACAATATAATAATATATAAACAACAAACAATAAAACAAAAATATAAAACATATACATTAAAAACAAATAATAAAATAAAACATATAATATAAAAAACAAAACATATATTAAATAAAAATAAACAAAACGTAAACAAATAAAACATAAAATATAAAAATATAAAAAAATAAAAAAATAAATTAA